>CAJNJA010012705.1:0-12990 GCA_905231915.1 Symbiodinium necroappetens | reverse complement strand
CCCCCCCCCCCCCCCCCCCTGCAAAACCTAAAACAACCCTGAATCCCTGAACCTTGCACCTCGGATTCGAGGGCATGCTCGAGGCCATAAGCCCTAAACCCTTCAACCCAGCCTGAACCCTAAACCCCCCAGGACTCCTTGTAGAACCTTTCCAGGAACCCTTAAATTAAAGACTTTGACTTTAGGTTTAGGGTTTAGGGTTTCCGAAACCCTAAACCCTAAAACCTGTCCAACCTGTAAGCCCTCAACCCTTTCATAGGATGAAGACTAGAACCCTTAAAGCAACACCCATAAAGGAGCCCTTGGACCCTAAGCCCTATAAACCCTAAACCCTAAACCCTAAACCCTAAGCCTTATAAACCCTAAACCCTAAGCCTTAAGCTTTATAAACCCGCCAAACGAATCAGTCGGGGGGCTGCTCGTAGCTTTCTCCGGCATCTTCTGCTGCGGCGGCAATCATGTCCTTACAAGTTTTCAGAGATCCCTCAGGGTCCAAGTACCTAATAATCATATACTCCTCTGAATACTAAGGGTTTAGGGTTTAGGGGTTTTCGGGGTTTAGGGCTTGGGGTACTCTACTAGGAGGATCTTGTGACTTAGTAAGTAGGGTTATAAGTACCTTAAATTGGGGCTATAAGTAATTATAAGTATAGTTACTTTATTTATATGTAACCGCAGTTACTAAGTCCCATGATCCTTCAAGTCGAGATGTTCTACACTTGTTTTTCCAGGAGCCATTGGGTCAAGCACGAGTCTTATAGGAGGACGATGTTTGCAGGGTCTACTTCAAGGATCATGGGGCTTTGTAAACAGGCTCTCAAACAGAGGCAACTCTACTCTTTACAAGGTCCACCCCAATGAAACCCCGTAAACCTCATGTTCCGGGTTCTTGATCCTTCCAGTACTTGGACGATCTTGGGACTTAGTAAGTAGAGTTATAAGCACCTTAATTGGGGCTATAAGTAATTATAAGTATAGTTACTTTATTCATAACCTCAGTTACTAAGTCCCATGATCCTGCCTGGCTAACGACGAATGAAGCCTCTGAAGTTTTGGGTTCAGGGTTTAGTGTGCAGGGTTGTTGGGTTAAGGTTTCACGCTTAGGATGGCATTAGGCCTTAAGGTCAGGGCCTAAGCTCTAGAAATGAGGAGTTGGATGCCGCATTTCTGGGCCTGCGGTTAGCAATTTACCCTAAGGCTCTAAGGACTCATATTTTATGGCGTTTGGGCCCAAAGACCATACTATACAAGGCTTTTGGGCTATTTTGAGCCTTAATTTAGGGTTTCGGGCTGAGGGGCAGGCATGAGGGGTAGAGGATCCCAAATAAGTTGGGCTGTGGTTTAGGGTTTAGGGCTTAGGGTTGACATCCTCTCGGCCCTAACTGAAGTATATGCCCAGAACACCCAGAAACTGAAGAAACATTACGAGGCTTGCGCTCCGCCCTAGCCTACGCCTCAAGTGTCTTGGGCTTTCTGGGTGTATGGTCTGAGCGTGGTCGCCTTGTCTTTGTACATGATCTCGACGAAAGGCAGCGCCTGCTGAAATATTCAGAGGGGACAGTATACCGGGCTGTTTCAAGGGTTTACAGTTTCGGGGTCTACTTGAAGGATCAGGGGAATTAGCAGGTACCTATAGTCTCCATTGTGGTTCCTTTTTGGGTTTCCCTTTTAGGATCCTTAGTATAAACCTGGTTAAACCAAAAAAAGGAACTACAATGGAGACTACAGGTAGGTTATAATAAAGGGCTAGTTGTAATAGGTAAGTGCCCTAGTTCGAGCTACGAGCGTCCCAGCGCTACCTGTCACGAACTGAACATGTCCCCTGAGACTCCAAGTACGGGGGCCTGAGCCCGATCCAGTGGCTTTTGGGGTTTAGGGTTTGGGGTACTCTACTTGGAGGATCCTGTGACTTAGTAAGTAGGGTTATAGGTATCTTAATTGGGGATATAAGTATTTATAGTTTACCTTATTTATAACCTCAGCTACTAGGTCCCATGATCCTTTAACTACCCTCGCCCTAAGGCCCTAAACCTCAGGCTCCAAATACCCAAGTAGCATGGCAAGGAGCTTCCCTTCTAGTATCTCTGGAGCCCGGCCACTCAGTAGGTTTTACAATGGCTTAAAGGGCTTTATGGTGTTTTATGGGGTGCTATGGGGACCTGTGGTCTGAGTTTTTTCAGTATCCATGACCTTTCCTGTCATTTTCGCCACGAGACAGACCCAGTTCGAGGGCCCAGGTGTGTCTTGTGACATCGGAACGAGCCTAAGGTGTTTACTTCTACGATTGGAGCCCTGGGCCAAAAATGCTCCTGCCTGCCAGCGGTAATGCTTCTCGAAGTACCAGTACGATCGCGCAAGGTAGAGAAGGCAGGTAACGCTGACAGCCTGTGCGGCCCAAAGTTTACAAAGCAATCTCCTTCGTGCTTGGTTAAGCGGTATTGCGCAGCAGAAGGTAATATCATGATCAGTATTCTGGTCTTTCGGCTGACCACATACACAACTATCAATGTATATGCCTATATACATACATATATATATATGTGTGTGTCCATGTGTATGTACACGAGCATGTACATGCAAATGTATAGGTACAGTATATTTATACAGTATATGATGTGTATATGTATACTTATGTATATGTATAGCCACACATATATATATACACATATATATATATGTTTAATGCGATGCATGTGTAAATAAAGCTGCTGCATGCTTGCATATAGACAAATGTACAGGCACAAACATGCATGCATGCATATGTCTTGCTGTGTTTGTCGTTTTTCCCCGTACCGTTTAAAACCACGGCACGTCCGGCTCTGCTGTTTACGGCTTGGCGACAGCTTCCTCTGACAGATCACTACCACCACTAGAGACCAAGACAAGGCTTCAAGGTTTAGGGTTTTCCTTCTTTGGGGGTTGCCTTGGGCTTGATTTAAGTGCAATGCTCAGTGTCAGTCGCGCAGGAACCTTAAAGTTTCAGCCTGTGACTTCCACAATTTCGACACTTCTCGAGTACTTGTAGAACTGCTTAAGGCGCGTAGAATTTCTTGCAAAGCCTTGCGCGGAGAGGTTTAGGGGGTCAGGTTTCGGATTTCGGATGTAAGCCTTGAGACCATGAATTCTGATGTTTATGACATATAGATAAATAAATATAAATGTAAATTTAAATATACTGGACTTATCATTCTGAGTTCCCTGAGGGACACCCTAATTGGGGCTATGATACGTAAAAACCTGTATGGTAAGGCCCTCGACCCTCCAAGTATATTATCTAGGTTCCCCAGTGGCCCCTTAATTATAAGGGTACCCTTTTTCCTACTCTTTGGTTTTAACAAGGGAGCACAAAAAGAAAAAGGGGCAAAAGTGTACTACTGGGGAACCTAGTTATGTCAAATCACTACTACTTAGACCCTAAACCCTAAACCCTAAACCCTAGTTACTACTACTTAGAGACAGGGAGCGGAAGGACGAGAGGGGAGAGACCTCTCAGTCAGAATTTTTGGGGTTTAGGGTTTGGGGTTTAGGGTTTTAGGGTTTAGGGTTTAGGGTTTAGGGTTTAACCCCCCAAAAGCTGAAATTCACCTGCCGATCTGAATCGCACAGCAAGCGGCGCCGGGAATGAAGTTCGGAGCCCGTTCCAGCAGAATGCCGGTCATGAGGATTGTGTACAGAATGGCCCCTTGCAGCACGTGGTTCCTGGGTAAACAGATTGGATAGCCTTCCTAGGTTCAAAATAAAACGACGGAGGACTAATGTCTGAAATCTGAAGCCCAGACAAGCATAACAAGATTGTCCAACCAGTCTAACCTTGAACGGAGAGTCACACAACCCACGTGGTGACCATAATGGGTGACACTGATGGTTTTCGGATTTCAGGCTTGCTAGCCATATGTACTAATGTACTACGATGCAGTTGGATACCGAAAAAACATAAGAAGGACGGTCCTTTTGCTGCATAAATCAAAACTGCTAGTGATTGCAAGGCATGGGGGTTTACGGCTTCGGTTGGGGGTTTGATATAAGCTGACGGTTCTCTACTTGGGATGGTTTAGGACTTCGGGTTGGGTCGCGAGCGGCCATCGTTTCATTACCGGCTGGAACTGAAGGTGATCTCAAGACAACCCTTTGAACCCTACTTGAAGGATCATGGGACTTGGTAACTGAGGTTATAAATAAGGTAACTATACCTATAATTGCTTATGACCCCAATTAAGGTACTTATAACCCTACTTACTACGTCACAAGATCCTCCAAGTAGACTCCGACACCCCGTAAACAACACCTTTAACCCCTAGACAGAAGTTGCCAAGTTGCAGGCCTCCCCCAAACCCCGACCCAGACTGGGCTCGTTTTGTGAAGGGATTTAATTTAAGTTACCATAATAGGGATCCATTTAAGTTACCATAATAGGGATCCATGACAAATAATATGGTTTCCTTATTAAGGTAACTTAAACAAAATCCCTTAACAAGAACCCCGACCCAAATCTCCGCCCTCGTAGGTCAGGGTTGTGAACTTCGGGTCCCACCTTACCCAAAGCCCACTGCGGCCCACATAGTAAAGCAGGGCTCCTACGTCCGGAACTTCCTCCTATCAGTTCTTAGTGTCCTTCGGCTGTAAGGTCTTTATCCACTAAAGCAGAACCTCACTTGCTACGGAAAGCCTGCATGTCCTTCTGCCTGTTTGTAAGCCCTTTCTTACCTCTGTTGTTACAAAAGAACCCCCCAAACTCCAGGAGCCTGAACCACAAACCCTAAACTCACGCTTCCACAAGGGAACCTATAGAAAAACCCTGGCCCTAAAACCCAACACCCCTCATAGAACCCTAAACCCTAAAACCCTAAACCCCTCATAGATCCCTAAACCCTGAACCCTAAACCCCTCATAGAACCCTCAACCCTAAACCCCTCATAGAACCCTAAACCCAAAACCCCAAACCCCTCATAGAAGCTTTCCCGTCAAAGCCTGCAGGCCAGGGCGCAGGTTTTTGACCCAAAAGTTTCCTCCCAAGTCTGGCTTCCTTGAGTTTAAGGGCTCTTGTTAAGGGATTTAATTTGAGTTGCCATAAAAAGGAAACCATGTTATTTACCATATAAGGAGTTTAGGGTTTAGATGTGTAAAATTTAGGGTTTAGGCTTTAGGGTTTAGAGTTTAAGGAGCTTAGGGTGTATAAGTGTAAGGTTTGGGGGGGGGGCTCTCAGAGTGAGACAAAATTTCGGATCCTGGGTTGAGGGTGGTAAACCTACGTCGGCTGGGATGAGGGTGGGTTTAGGGTTTAGGGCGTAGTTTAGGGGTTTAGGGTTTAGTTTAGGGTTTTGGGTTTAGGGGTTTAGGGCAGTTTTAGAGTTTAGGGGTTTAGGGCTGGTAAACCTAAGTCGGTTCGGCGGATGCTAAGGTTTTCGGATATTCTTGCTCAAGGCTTCCGGCTCGGAACCTCGTGTTAGCCTTTGGGTGGTTCTCTACATTCGGGTCCCTTCTTAGGTCCACCAAATAGTACAGCACCCTTATACAAAAGGACCCTTAAAAGGGACCCTAACAAAGGACCCTGATTTAGAGAAAAACCCTAAACCCTAAACCCTGAACTACCCATTTGGGGCTTAGGATTTCAGAGTTGAGAGTTTCAGGACGAAGGGCGCTCGGGTTCAGGGTTTACGGTTGTAGGGCTTACACTTTGGGGGGCAAGGGCTTAGGGTGTTGACGATTGAAGGCTTCAGGGGTTTAGGGGGTTTAGGGTTCAATTAGGGTTTAGGGTTTAGGGCTTTAGGGATTTTAGGGTTTTAGGGTTTGGTGTTTAGGGCTAAAGCTGTGTTCACATTTCTCAGGATGCAAGTATCCGTAACAGAGCATACATACCTGGCTCGTTCAGGCAGTAGGCCCCAGAACGTGCACATATGGACTTAAATCCCTAAGCCCTAAATCCTAAACCCTAAACCCTAAAACCCTAAACCCCAAAACCCCTCAACCTTAACCAGGGCTGATGCTGGAGCTTTGCGCTTTAGTCTAAGGCTTTCTGGCTTTTGCGGAGACTTCGGGGCCTAAAGCTTCAGGGTTGATACCTGAAAGCTGCTTTAGGGTTTTTATAGGGGTTTTAGGGTTTTTATGGGTTTAGGGTTTAGGGTTTTTAAGGGTTTTTAGGGGTTTTAGGGTTTAGGGTTTAGGGTTTAGGGTTTTTTATGGGTTTAGGGTTTAGGGTTTAGGGCTTTGAATAGTTTAGGGTATTAAAAGGGGTTGGCCCGGTGTGAAAACCCCAAAGCAGCCACTCAACAAAGCAACAACCGAAACATAAAGCGAGAAGCGAAGCACAGCTCGAAAGTAGCGAAACGGTTCAAGGATTAGGGATTTAGAGCAAAGCGGCACCATAAACCAGAAAAAAAAACAAAAACCACACGCCTGCAGGCTACCTGGCCCTAAGCTTGTAGAGTTCATGCCCACCTATGAGGTTCACGCATGCTTACGGACACGAGCCCTCTTTAATAAGGATTCCGCACTGATGAGCGAGGAGCCGCCAAAACAGCCTGACTAATAGACGAGGCTTCATAGGGGAGTATGTTGCATTAGATAACTTTCAGGGAACCCGAATTGCTACTGGTTTTGCTATTCTTTCATGCTCATATGAATGAAAACGACATGTATGAAAAAAATATGAAACTATATATGTATATATGTGCATATCTGTATATGTGTATGTGTATATTTGTGTCTATAACAACGTGTGTGTGTGTACAGATGTACTCGTTAATATATTTATATGCGTCTACATGCATATATATATACACACATAGACGCTTTCTGTGTATATATATATGTTTATTTATGGAGAGAGAGAGATGTATCAACGTATATCTGTAGATATGTATGTGTGCATATGCACATACACACACACATATATATATATATATACACACATATATACATATATATATATACATATTGTTATTGAAATGTTGATATGAATATTGATACGCATATGTATACACACTAGGCCATGAAGTGTCAAAACTTTAGCTTAACTGTATGAAAACCTACACAGCAAACCAAAACCCAAAGCCCTTTTTCGGGCCATTCTCACACGTCAAGTTTCTAGATGGCGAATTCCCAGACATCCAACACTGTCAACATTGGATTTGGAGTTGGTTGGGGTGTTACCTGCAACCCCAACAACTTGCTTTTTTCCACGGGATATTCATGGACACCACAATACGGAAACCCCGCACCAAAACAACATAGCTTCTTGAGCTGCGCAGAACAAACTTGACCCTAAACTCTAGACTGCCGAGACTTGCTGCAATCAAAGTCGCTTGGTTTCTGCTGCAACGATGAGGTAGCCATACACAGTGCCTGGCTCTCTTGAGGGTTTTTAGGTTCGCCTAGGATTGCCTGGTGCAACGCCAAAACGCCGCATGGCTCTTGAAGCCTTGTCTACTCACGCTCCTTCGTACAGGCCTGCAAGCCCTAAACCCTGAACCGGCCCTTCCGTAGAGGTTTGTCGCCAAATCACTGCGCCCACTCAGACAAACTTACAGGCTCGGAATTGGGGTTGGCCCGTGCCCCAAAATTCAGACATGAACCTCAGATCATAGGAACGATCCCAGTAGAGTTGAAGGCAAACACATGAACTAGCACATAATCTTTGAGATTTCTGCGCATGGCCCCGAAGCCACGACCGACGATGACGTCGCATGGCATGGCTGCAAAGCATCCATGACTGCACGATGAGACCGTCCCTGCTCTTGCAGCTGGACAGGCCCAGAGAACCCAATACCCCTTAATTAAGGAATATACAGCCTTAAATCATAATATGAAGGTCCCTATAATTTAAGGTATATTCCTTAATTAAGGGGTATTGGGTTCTCTGGGGGCATCCAAAACGCTACAAACCAGGCGAGCAAGAACAAAAGCGATCTCGAGGCTGTCGCGGCTTGGAGGGTCGAGGGGACTTAGTAAGTAGGTATAAAAAGTAGACTTAGAAGTACTCGTACTCTAAGTGGGATCCTAATTGGGGATATGATACCTATATATAAGTCTACAAAACGGGCTATCAACCTGCTAAGTCGCCCTGGTAGCATGTACGGTGGTAGGAACACATGACAAATATTTGGTCTGCAGGTTCGGCGGAAGTGCATTTCAACACCCCCGAACCCCAAACCCTGAAGTCCGCTAAAACCCTACCTCCTCCAGTCATGGTCACCCAAACTTGGAGAACAACGTCACCTAAGCATAAAGTGCTGAAGGCAATGTCCCAACAAGAAGCAGGAGAGTTCAATACTGTACCGGTTTTATTTTCTGTTCACGCAACACCCCTAGCATAACCCCTAAACCCTAAACTGTGCCTATGCCCGAAACTCTAAAACTAGCTGTTCTTCGTTTGTTTGTCTTCGCTTTGATTGGGATGCAAACTGACAAACGCAACACCTTTCTAGAAACCCTTCTAAGAACCCTTTCAAAGGAACCTCCACCCAACTCACAACCCTAAACCCCCAACCCTAAACCCTAAAGCCCGAAACCCTAATCCTAGCGGCTTTGGGTTTTCGGACTTTAGGGGCATCCCCCAAATGGGGGCTGGCGGTACGGCAGATGAGGAAGTTGACCAGGGCGAGGATCCTGACACGCCGATGTTTGGAGTTACACAGGCAGGGTTTAGGGTTTGTAGGGTTTGTAGAGTTTTGTAAGGTTTTAGAAGGCTTATAGGGTTTTATAGGGTGTAGGGTTTAGTGGTTTAGGGTTTAGGGTTTATAGGGTCGTATAGGGTTTATGGGGTTTATAGGGTTTGTAGGGCTTATAGGGTTTAGGGTACTATAAGGGTTCCTACAAGGGTACTATAAGGGTTCTATAAGGTTCAACCAGGGTTTAAGGGTCCATGTACCCAAATAGTATATGGGTAGTTCTCTAAATTAGGGTACCTTTTTGGGGGTTCCATACTGTTCTTTTCGCGACCCAAAAGGGACCCTCATTTTGAGAACTACCCATTTAGGGTTTACCTTAACCTGCCCAAACCTGCATTTTTGTGGGGGTCCCTGTAAAAATGAGTAACATCCCCATTAGGGTTTACAATACGAACCTACAGAAAAGCAGGTTTATGGGAGTTTAAGGCTTTCTTAATCTAGGGGCCTTCGAAAAAATGGCTTTATAAGGGTTACGATGAGGGGTCAGATGAGGTTTTTTTTTTAATTTTTAAGCATCATGGTGGTTGGCTTACAGAGCTGGGTCAGGGCCTGCACCGGTTTTACATGACTCTAGGGCCTAGCACCGACAAACTAAACCCAAAGCACCCAATGAGGACTTGGGTGCTACCTAGACCCTTAAATGTAGTACCTTTTATTGGATGACCTATTTTATGGTTAGGATCTTATAATAAGAAACTGAGGCAACCAAAAAAGGTACTACATTTAAGGGTTTAGGTAGGGTTGTAAAGGACACGTTCCATGGGGTGCCCGACGAGCGCCACTTGCACGCTTAGGGCTGTGGTGGGTTGGATGTTAGGGCTGTAGGGCTTCGGGAATAATTATATATTTATATATTAGGCTTTAGGAAGCAGTTTGAGGCTTTAGGTCTTGAGGGTTTGGGTTATAGGGCTTGAAGTTGGTTCCGGGTGTGGGGTTTAGGGTTGCGCACGTGATCTAACAGAACAGTGCTTCGAACCGCAGTCAGCAAAGTATTAAGTGGGGCAGCCAGACCTGTCATCTTGAGCAACTCACAGCTGGACCCTCCAAAGTGCAAGTTTTGTCAAACCCCACAGAGAAAAAACAAGCAGACACACACACACACACATGTGTATATATATATATACATACATACACACACACACACACGACCTGCCCCCCTCGCAACGAAAGGAGCTCTAAACCCGATAAAGCCTAAAACCGCCAGGCCCCAACCCCTTAACTCGAGACTCGAAGCCGCTAAGCCCCAAACTGCAAATTAAGGGGGCCTTACAACAACCGTAACGGCTAGAATGAGGTTTGGGATATGCCAGTGACAGTCTCAGAATAAGCAGGATAGGGGAGCAATAATACTCCGATCTCTATCCCTAAACCGTACAACCCTAAACCCCAAAACCCTAAACCCTGTACACCCTAAACCCCCAAAACCCTAAAACGGTAAACCCCTAAACCCCCAAAACCCTAAACCCCCAAACCCCCAAAACCCCAAACCCCCTAAAATCCCTAAACCCCCAAACCCTAAACCCCTAAAATCCCTAAACCCCCAAAACCCTAAACCCCGAAATCCCTAAGCCCTAAACTCGAAGCTCGAGGCCCCTTAACATGCCCAGCTGCGGGATGGTTGGGTTCAGTGTCCCGAAGACCACACCTTCGAAGGCTCGGGGTTCTTCCAGGGACTGCTTTAGGGTTTGGGGTTTTAGGGTTTAAGGTCTAGGGTTTAGGGTTCAGGGTCTAGGGGTTCAGGTCTAGAGTCTAGGGTTTAGGGTTCAGGGTTTAGGGTTTAGGGTTCAGGTTTTAGGGTTGAGGGTTTAGGGTCTAGGGTTCAGGGTTTAGGACTGTTCAAGGGGTCTGGACGATAAGGATTACTTAAGGGATCCAGAGGAGGGTTTTGATCATTTTATACGGGCTTCTTAGAGGGCTCTAACACTCTAGCAGCTCTTAATTGTTACAGCTTTTATCAAGTTCACAAAACAGAGCCCTCTAACACTCTAGCAGTTCTTAATTGTTACAGCTTTTATCAAGTTCACTAAACAGATTCCGGCTTTTGGTTCAGGGGGCTTTTCGAGCCTGTTTAGGGTTTAGGGCTTCGGAGTCTGCACAATATGGCCGGGCTGCCACCGGCGAAATCATATATAGGACAGGGTAATATGGTAGTGCATAAGCATCAGTGAAGACTGCGCCTTGGTGCACATGTCGAGGAGCTTGGGGCTAAAAACCAAAAATCTAAAAAGGCAGGACAGCAGCAGGAAACAGGAAATGGCAGCCAAAAGCGGAACGATGTCTTGCGAAAGCGAGAGCTGGTAGCTCCAGACGAAAGCAGAGACTTATCTGACGAGGTTTGCGTTCATCTCCTTTCCATGCTGCGCATGCACAGACGAAGGGGAGGAAGTCTTGGGCCGTCTGCCACCATCTGCCTAGCTTCTTCAACGGATGGGGTCTGGGTGGACCTTGTCATAGCTGGCCCCTAGCTGCCCAGAAAAACGGAGGTGGTCTGGGCGGACGTTCTCACGGCTTGTTCATGGAAGGTTTGGGTTGAGGGCTTAGGGTTTAGGGTTTAGGATTTGGGGTTTAGGGTTTAGGATTTAGGGTCTAAGGGTTCAAGGGTTTTTAGGGTTTAGGGGTTGAGGGGTTAAGGGTTTAAGGGTTTAGGGTTTCGGGTTTAGGGTCTCGACGAGGTCTGTGGTGGTTTGGGGAGCCAATGAAGCCTAATGTAGGGGCCTAAATAATTAGAATAGGGTTTGGGGGGGGTTCCTTGCTATAATTATAGAATAATGGGCCCCTAAACCCTGATCGAATTATTAAGGCCCTTATAGTAAGCGGAAGTTGTCATGGTTGGCTCATGATGCACCTGAACAAACAGGAGACAACAAGGTTTTTTGCAAGCCTGCCTCCTTGTAGGAGTCCAGAACAGAAACCCTGTAAGCACCCCACAAGGAATCTCAAACCGTGAACCCTCAACCCTAATAGAACCCTGACCTACAGTCTACATTGTAGTTCCATTTTTGGTTAACCGATTTTGTGGCTTGGATCCTAAACTATAAATAAAGTTCGTCCAACTGAAAATGAGCTCCAATGGAGACTATGGGTCCTACACCCCAAACTGGTTCCCTGCTGGGGCTATATTAGACATGTTCATTTTTAATCTTTATTGGGTTTCACTGTAACAAACATGCAAAAATCTAGCCAACAAGGACCCAGTAAAGCCCCATGGGTCAAGAGCCCAGCAAGGATCTGGCCAGCCTATGAGCTACAAAGGAGACTATGAGTCCTAAACCCTAAACCCTACTAAACCCTACTAGCCCTTACTAAACCCTACTAAACCCTATGAAACCCTACTAAACACTACTAAACCCTACTAAACCCTACTACTAATCCCTCCAAAACCCTATAAAACCCTACTAAACACTACTAAACCCTACTAAACCCTGAACCCTACGAAACCCTAAATCCATGCAAACCCTCGGATCTGGCCAGCCTATAAGCAGATTGAACCCTCAAAAGCCTAGGCCAGAAGCTCTAAAACTCTAAGCCCTAAGAAGCCGAAGCCCCAAACCGGCCACCTAAACCCTAAACCGTAAACCAGCCTATAAGCAGATTGATGGTCCAACGCGCGCTCCTTGAGCCGAAACCGTAGTAGTCCTGGCGCGCGACATTTTTTGGGGGGAGCCCTTGGAGAAGTGGGCATATGGGCGTAGGGTTTAGTCTAGGTTTAGGGTTTAGGATTAGAGGGTTTAGGGTTTAGCAGGGTTTAGTAGGGTTTTAGGGTTTCGGATGAGAGGGTTTAGGGTTGAGTGGTTTTTTTTAGGGTTTGCGGTTCAGGATTAGAGGGTTTAGAATTTAGGGTTAGAAGGGCCTGAACAAATAGACTGGGGTTGAGAGGGGCCTTAGCAAGTAGACTAAGTTGGAGGGAAATCTACGCAAGTATTGGATCCGGGATTGGGGCCTCCTTGCTATTATGTGGGGCTTAGGTTTTATAGGGTTCCCAGCCCAGCCCAGATTCAAAATATGGTTCCAAGAGAAAAACTCGGTCAAAACTTGGTCAAAACTCGGTCATAGGGTGTAATCTTCGGGAAATGGGAAGGCTCAGGAGTATGTGCAAACACCAACAGGTGCATTGACCGTTTTCGTGAACACAAAGCTCGTTGGTTGAAGGACAACAGCGGCTTGGCAAATCCCTAAGATCTTCTATCCAGTGCAAGAAGGACCAACGAGATAAGCATTTAAGCTCTAACCCCTAAAACCCCAAACCCTGAACGCCAAACACGAAACAATGAAACCCTAAACCCGAGACTGTGAGGTACTAGGTTCCCCAGTAGCCCCTGAAAAA
>CAJNJA010012704.1:0-12381 GCA_905231915.1 Symbiodinium necroappetens | reverse complement strand
GAACTACTTACGAGCCTATGGGTAGACACCCAAACTCCAGCAACTGCTTTTGCGGCAATTCATGGCTCCTCGGACCTGCCCCGAGTCTTCAAAGATCCCAGGAGCTTTAAAACTGTCAACTCCAGGCTCTAAACAAATTATAATAGGGTGTTCATCGAGAGTGCCCCTTGTAGTACTCCCTAGGCTCCTTACGCCCTGCAAATGATATAGGGTGTTCCTAAGAGTGTCTCTGGTACTACTCCTTAGCCTCCTTATGCCCTGCAGTGCCATCCTGCGGATCGGAGGTGAACCGTTTACCGCTGAAGTCCTTCGCGTGAGGTCGGAAAAGCCCGAGCATCTTTTCTTTGTCTTCATCTTTCATCATGTGCATATTCATGCTCATGTGTATGCTGATGGCTGGGAGGTGGTGATGTTAGTGCTGGCGATGACCATGGAAGTTGAGAGGAGACTGATGAAGAAGACGGCTTCATAATACTCGCGATTAAGGCGATGATGATGATGATGACAATGTTGCTGATGTCGAGGGTGATGCTGCTGCTAATGATGTTGGTAGTGCTGGTACGGTGAGTATCGCAGCCATGGTTATTTGCCGAGTTTGAGCTATACAACTAAATCCCGACTGCTTTTAGGTGGACTCTTTTTGGGACCTTTTTTGTTTGTGCGCTTGAACTAATTAGCATGATAATGCTGCCACTCACGGCAGGGCCCTAGTCACATTTGCAATGCTGGGTTGCTCCCCCCCCCCCCCCCCCCTCCTCGGGCCCTGCCCCCACCAATTCAACACACGTTATGACTCGGTAGTGGAGAACATGGTTACAGTAGCTTCACCGGCATTTGCATCGTTGTTTGTTGTTCCAGTCTCTCTTTCGAAGCAACGCTAGTTTTGAGAGTTTGCAGACTCACTATCAAGACTACCGCCAGCTTGTTTGTAGCAGTGTATGACTACTTGGTCCAGCATGTTGAACAATCGTTGAGGGTTCAGCATGACTTGTATTTGCATGAGCTCGGCAAAACGCAGCAACAGCTGTCAATCCGGACACTCTATGCGCTGACCATGACCAACAACATCAGGGTAGGCATAAGGCTTCGCGAATAGGTCGGCCCTTGCCATCACATGAAGAAGATGATAATGATAATGACAATGATGATGGTGATAGTAGCGACAGAAATTCACATGCAGCAATAACACCACTAAGAGTATGGCCATGCCCAAGTCACAAAGGCAAACAGCGGCTCCAATAGTATGGCTGACTAGCACCAGAAGACGAATGCTACTACTCTAACCACGTGCACGATCATAGCAACCATAGAACAGGGAGCATTGATGCAATAGTAGGAAGAAGAACACGACTAAGAACACATCTTGACGAAACGACATTCTCGATGCAGCCAATACTGCATCTGAACTGATCGTGGAAGCAAGCCAGACGATCTTTCGGAAGTTAAAGAAGGTCCAGGGATGATAGTTTAGTGTTTCGGCTGCCTCCGCATCCAGAGAGTCACGCCAGAGTATACCAAACACTGTTTCCTCCCTGATGGACAACGCCGAAAGCCGCTGCATGATCAACCAAACTCAATCTCAGACTCCTGAGAGTGAAACCTTTGAGCCATAAAAACCCGGAAGCGATGCAATCGCACAGTCCTCGATTTCGGCGTTGTGGGGACACGCTATGATGCGCCAGTGTGTCCGCCGGTAGTTCAGATGGAAGATGAAGTAAAAGCCGGTGGTCTTGCAGTCCTCGCTCCCAGCCCTAAACCCTACACTGTAAAGCCCTAAAGCCCTAAACCCCTAAGCCCTAAGCTCTAATCCAAGCCCTACTATCACACCCGATGTCCCGGGTCAAGCTGAGGTACGACTATGGCAGTACACCGTGTGCACACCAGTGGAACCTCCAAGGTTTGTATGACCAAAGAAGCACTGGTTGCGAAAGGATCCATCGTGGAACTCTGGATGGTTGAAAGTCACTTCAAAGAGTTCGTGTCTAGAGTCCTAGACCCCTTTAAACCCCCAAACCCTTAAACCCCTAGATTCCCTAAACCCTGAACCCTAAACCCCCAAACCCCTATAAAAGTCTAGAGGTTCGACTCCTTGTAGCCAGTGAGCACCGCGTCGTGTCTGACCTAACAGGTTAGCATCGGGCAGCAGAAGTTTGGATTCAAGGTTTGGGATTTACGGGCCTGCAGAGCCTAAAGCCTAAAACCCTAAACCCTGAAACCCTAAACCCTAAAACCCTGAACTCTAAGACCCTAAACGCTAAAGCCTGAAACCCTAAACCCTGGAACCCTGAAACCCTAAAACCCTAAAACCCTAAAGCTCTAAAACCCTAAAGCCGCCGTCTTGGGATGCGGAACAGTACCGCACCCCGAAGATGCCGGCGACAGCCAGTCCGATAATTTCCCCGTCAAGACAGCAACGCCCCCGGATCGGATCATTTCAAGCTGGGTTTAGGGTTTGGTTAAGGTTTAAGAACTTTTTTTTAATTTGAAGGGGCCTTAATTTGAATGATTCGAAATTATACTATAACTGTGGTAAGGAACGCCGAAAGTAGTATTGGTAACTATCTAAACCCCCATGTTAGCCGTTGCCTGTGCTCCCGCTTGAGCTTGGGTGGCTTTCTGACTGATTGCAGGTTCGACGGGCCCTGCAGTCCCTATGGCACGAATGAAAGGGCAGCCGCCAGTTTATAAAAACCTTTGGCACAGCTCGTACAACACATGACACATGCATATTCTGAGGCGTTTACGAGTTAAGAGTGGCGGCTTGAGAGCTATAGTTTCCGCACAATAGTCATTGATACTCGCAGACCCTGTTCTAATTCTAAGACCGTCTAAGGCAACCCTAAACCGCGCACCCGAAACCCTAAACCTACAGCAGCCCAAGGAGACGCCAAACTGACAGGTCCCCCCACGACTCCAAGCGCCACCAGCCAGTTGATGGTGTCGGCCTGCTCTGCGCGACTCAGCCTGCACCCACTGCATAGGAGTTTGACATACTAACCATATAGTATGTAACCCAGTAACCCATTATTTAGGTAACTGGAGCCCCAGGGGTCCTTTAGCTATGTACATACTTATCTACGTATCTATCTCTCCCTACTCCTGCCATCTCTCTGTATCTGTCTTTTTGGGTGTCGGAGTGTCCATGCCCCTGCTTCTAAGCCAGACACTACGGGCCCGAACAGAAAGGCAAGTGCGAGCCCAAAACATGTATAAGGCATCAACTAGACTAGCAGGACCGCACAAGAACGAAACACGGCAAAGCCCCGAAACCCTATCCCCCCCTATCCCTTAGGCCCTTATGACGCAATTCTGGCATCTCCCTTCAATCTCCGGCTGCAGAGGTCGCCAATGCCTTGCTGCCGTTCGAACTCTGCTCAAATTCTGCGCAAGTGTACAGTGATGCAGCTTGAATTTGGTAGTCACTACCAATGCGAGAATGTGTGCATGTCCCACAACAGCATTACCTCCGACAGTATTCCCAAGGATTGGGCCAACAATCGTATAAGAAGATGTCCCTAACCTTCCAGGCACCTACTATGTAGAGTACCAGAGCCCCTACACCCCTATTAGGATGTGTCTACAAAAGAGACGTGGTACCTAGCCGCGAGTATTTCCCCTAAGGCTTCCGCGAGCCTGAAACTTCCGTCTTAAACCGTATAATAAGGTCTCCAGCCCTAACCCTCAAACGCAACGACCCCAACAGTGAAGCACAACCCTAGCATCATTCAGAATCCCCTGGATCCTGCTTTGACGACCGTTTTGCAACCTCCCTTCCTGGGTCGCCGGGCTCTGCGTAATCGTCTCCGAAGCGGCTTTGGGGACCGCCGGTAAAGGTCACATCCAGGCGAAATCTGGGGGTTTACGCCGGCTGTCTACAGCTCGAAGAGCTGATCAACAGTCAGTTTATGGCTTGGGGTTGCAATATCGCGGGTACTTTGTCTTGAGTTTGGGTTCACTAAAGGTTTGGGGCCGATGCACAGTGCACCCCACAACGTTTCTGATTTAGGCTACCGGGTTGCAGCCCTTCAACCTTAAATGCCTGGATGGTTGGCTATGTAGGATTGTACGGTTTGGAGATATGTGGGGTGCTTCATGATTTCTGCCCAAATTTTTGGTGATGACTTTCGGTAACCGTCACCCATGGAACCCCTAAGACCCTAATCCCCCTAAACCCTAAACCCTAAACTGCCCCAACCGCAACTCATCAGACCTTTTGATTCCACAGAGCTTGCTCGCCTCTGGGTGTGAGGCTGGGGAACCAGACTCGACCCGCTAAAGCCCTAAACCCTGATGTCCAGACATCCCAAACCTAAACCCTAAACCCTCAACCGTAAACCCAAACCCTAAACCCTGAACCCTAAACCCTCAATAAACTTTCAGCCGGGAAAGCAGACCACACCTTGAAAGCAGTAACCGGGAACTCCTTGGCAGACCTCGCCGAACTGGGCCGCTCGAAGGTGACGGCGCCCTTCTGCAGAAACCTGACATTGACAGGCTGTTATGGTTTAGGGTTTAGGGTTTCTGTGATGCATGTCCTTTCAGCACACAAGGGAACCCTGTCTAAACCTCAGATTACGGGATCCTCGGTAGTTTGTACCTGATTATAAGGTACAGGGATACCTGATCACTGGAAGTACACAGCCCCAAACCCTAAACCCAAAGCCCTGAACCCCAAAAGAGGATCATCTCCTCGGGATCCACTGAAGGTCCGCTGTGCAGCTTTGACTTTGAATCCTAGGCCCCCAACTTGAAACCACCGAAACCCTGCAGCTTCAAACCCGGGGTCCCTAACACTGAAACCTTAAGCCTAAACCCAGAAACCCGAAACTCCAAACCTAGACCCTATAAACCCTACAAGCCCTAAACCCCCAAACCCTAAAACCAAAACCTGAAGCCCTGAACCTGAAGACGGCTCGAAATCCAGCCCAGCTCAGCTTTCAGGGTGTGGCTCTCTTTGCAGATGGGGTACAATGAAATTTTGAAGAAACCCTTAAAGGGAACAGCATTTCTAGATATGATTCTGAGTTTGGTCAGGGAACCTTTAAGGAACAGCATGTCTACTACTTTCGAATTATTCAGGCGGTTTAAGGTTTAGGGTTTAGGGGCCCTGATATTCTGCACGCGCTTCGGGACTGCATTCTGGAATTTCGGGCTGCGGCCCTCAGTCGAAGGCATCCTTGGTTACTGCGAACACTGCGCAGCCTGCAATCCGTCATATCCAACAGACCCCTTAGCCCTAAACCCGACAACCCCACACCTTGAACCGCCAACCCTAAACCGTGAACCCCCAAACCCCATCTCGAAACCGGAGGACCAGCTTTTGTCCTTGCCCTCCACCTTGAAAAGGCTCACATCAGTTTCATCCTGCCACCAGGGACACGAGATGGAACGAAAGGTAATTCCAACATATTTTGGGTTCAGGGCGTCCAAAACCCTAAACCCTAGAATCCTAGAATCCCTAAGACCTAAACCCTATAAACCTTAAATCCTAATGGACCATGTATTTTGAATATCTCGTTGCCGGAGACTCGGTCGGAAAGGCAATGGGTTGAGAAGCTTCCAACCCAAAGAGACGCATTTCGATGCGAGTGGTTCGCTGTATGGGTACGCAAGCAGTGTCGATTCGTACATGTTGATTGAAGCCCTTGATAGCCCTTGCGACTGTACCAGAAGACCGCTCCTGCACCACCTCCGGCGTAATCTGGCGCACCTCAGGCATAGGTAAAGGAAGCTACAAATCAGCATCAGGAGCGATCTTAAGTCTTGGCGTAAGAACACAGCAAGCCCTCATCGGACGCATTCGAAAATTAGTGATACTAGCGGCAGCAAGCGAATTTGTTGCACACCGCACCTGCCCACGCAGCGGCTGCCGCGGTGTGTCGGGCGAGCCCTTTGGGGCAGGAGACATCGGCTGGCTACGTTATACTCCACATATTTACATACTTCGGGCACAAGGCATCTTCCTTTGCAGGTCAACGTCGTCCACAGTGCAAGCACATGTAGCATGAGCAGTGACTGTCGAATTGCAGGAACCCCAAAGAATGGATGAGATCCCTGTGCGTTCGAGTTCCGTAAACTGCAAGCCCAGTGGACCTCGGCCGGCACCAACTCGGCCCATTCCTGAAGTGATGGCGCCTGGGAGGTGGGAAGTCATGGCAGCGATATGATCCTGGAGCATGATAGTCGCCCAGGAGCGATTTGGGCATCCGATAGTCAGCAATCAACTCCGGAAACCCACTGCCGCACGCCTTTGGCCAAATCACCTTGACATTGGCCACTTCTGCCTGCTCACGACAAGGGAAGTTATTTCCGTGGTCAGACTGGTGCACGACGGTTCAAAGGGTTACGTTCTGAGTTCATCCCATGGCGTGCTTCTGCGAAAGCGCCATGCTGCAGTCGAGTAAGGCGTCCGGGAACCCTCCAACTGCAATTCACGGATGCACATGCATGCATCTGTGCATGTGTGCGTGCCAAGCCATGTCGCTGATGGCCGTATGCAACAAGACAGCTAACACCCGATCATAACAATCATGCCTCTCAACTGCAAAGGCTGTGGGACGGCTCTGAGACTCATTACGTGGGCCCGCCGTCCTCGTCGTCCGAATCGGAGATGAGCATGTCCATGGCCTCGGGTCAATCTGAGGATTGTTCCGGATTGGCATTATGCTTATTTGTATAGTCCCATGGCTTCTGGGTTCTTTTTGGGCCTGATCCTTGGCACCACAAACCGTAGCATAGGGGCCCGACTGGTGTTTAACACCATTCCTTTCGGTTCCCTATCAAAAAGGTTACGGTATGATGAGTTAACTTCATGTACCACAAAACCGATTTTGTGAGTTTGAAGAATCTCCTCTTGCTCCCTGCACGACTCTCCTCCTCGCATTCGTGACAATGAAGCGAAATTTGGAACTTGGTAGCTGACTTGCTTGAAGGGATCTGTGGTAGGTGCAAGTATGGCTCCCCCCTACCCATCTCCACCGCCCACCCCAAAGACTCTCTCATACGCTATGCTTGCGTGCCTGAACTTGGACTCCGCGGCTCTATAAAATGCTGCGACAGCTAATTTCGAGTCGAAAAAAGCGCAAAGATAATCGGAAGCAGAACAGCAACAATCTACAGCATTCCAAGCCCGAGCCCGATGCATTCATTGCAGCTTCAGCGCGGCACCGCGTGATGCCCCCAAAGCTCGGGTATCGGCAGCCCAATTAATCTAAGGGTCCTTTTGGCTTCTTATCACATATATATATATACATATAAATATAGTTTTCGTTATATATATAATATATATATATATGGCTTAACAGTAAATCTCGAAATCCTGTTTTAATTCTTAAGGCTTGACAGTCTTAACATGCGTACCTTTCCGGCATCCTGGCGCTTCGTTTATCTGTGGACAGGGGTTGCCGCTTTCAGGGCACTGCCTGCCAGTCATGCGGGTTGAGGTTTCGTGCTCGTTACAGTGCAGCGAGAGCTGTGGGTTTGGGCTTCTAGGATTTAGCAACCATGGTCACTGATGGTCCTTTTGCCGAGGCTCTTGAGAGAGAAAGCTGCTAAGAAAAGGTCACGACCGCACGTTTTCCCTGACGGAGAAGCTTTACTGGTAGAGCTGGTAGGATCAGCTGTGCAAGGACGGCCCACCCTGTGTGCCTCACAACCACTCTGGCATTATCACCCTGCCGGGCGATCACAACAGCGGACTCCAAAAACTTCAGTATTTGCTGCAACACCAGCAGCAACAGCAGCAGCAGCAGCAGCAGCAGCAACAGCAGCAGCAGCAGCACCACCACTGCCATCAACCCCAAAGGCCTCTAGCCCCTAAACCACTCTGCCTATAATCTCCATTGTAGTTCCTTTTGTTGGTTTAACCAACTTTCTATTTAGGATCCTACAAGGTAACACCAAAAAAGGAACTACCATGGAAACTTTAGGTAGATCCCCAAACCCCAAACCCTGTGCTGGTAGAGCACAGTCAGGCCGTAGACCCGAGCACCATAGTCCCTGCTCGAAGCATGCCGTCGAATTTTAGGGAAACCACAAAGAACCGAACAAAAACCATGGTAGCTGGGGATATATCATAGTCCCCGCTTCAAGCAAGCGAATGAAGTAGAGATATGCTGCAATTGGAGTCAGATATGCCGTTCCCACAGCGAGACTCCTCAAATCCTGTACCCTAAACCCTCATCGCCACCTGAAAAGATCCTGGAAAGATCCTGTAATCCGGACCCCATAAGCCTAAACCCGAAACCCCTAAACCCCTAAACCCCTAAACCCCTAAATTCTAAACCAAGCCCTGAGCCAAAAGCTTCCTATAAACCCTAAACCCTGAACCTGAAACTCTGGGACTGTCGATATCCGCCTCGGTCGTGCGTGATCCCGAGGCAGAGGAGGGCCTGCGCTCCACAGATTGTAGGGACCTTAATAATTAGAACAGGGTTTGGGGGGGGGGGGGGTATATCATACTATAATTATAATTCTATAAGTATAATAAGGCCTGAATAATGGGGTTTTGGGGTATGTTATACAAAAATGTATATAAGGAGCCCCCCCGAAATGGTCTAGGTCCCTAGGTGATTCTTAAAGCCCCCAAAAATAACAATCCATGCAAAACACTCGAAGACTCGAGCCGTGAAGCCCCCGAAGCTTAACATACGAGGTAGTTTAGGGTTTAGGGTTTAGGGTTTAGGGTGTAGGGTTTAGGCTTCGAGGTTTAGGAACCGCTTGCTGCTGAGGAGGGCTTTGGGACAAACTCTGGCTTGCCCATAGGGCCCTAAGTAGTTCCTTTTTGTGGTTTACATTTAGAATCCTATAAGGTAATCCCAAAAAAGGAACTACTTAGGGGCCTATGGGTGTAGGGAAGGCGGGAAGTCAAAACGGTCATTGCAATGGTATCGGCAGCAAGCAGCGGAAGCAGCAGTCAGTAAACCCTGAACCCTGAACCCATAAACTCCGAACCCTAAACCCTAAACCCTGAACCCTAAACCCTAATCCCTGAATCCTAAACCCTAAACCCTGAACCCTAAACCCTGAACCCTAAACTCTATAAACCCTAAACCCTAGCGGCGAAGGTACTATGCACACGTGGCCTGGGCCCCCGCGAGGCTTCTCTCTGGCCGCTGAGATCCCAAGCCATCTACGCCCTAAGCCTCCGGGTACCTACTATATAGGGCCCTGGGGGCTCTAGTACCCTATCTAGTAGGTTCCTGGGGGGTTAGGGTATGCCCTAGAAGCCCTGACTGGACCACCCCTACACCCCAAACCCTGAAAGCAGCTAAAGTCTAGAGGGAATCTCGATGCCCTGCTCCTGAACCCCACGTCTGAACCCTGAGGCTAAAGTCTATAGAGCAGCCCTAAACCCTAAACCCTAAACCCCTAAACCCTAAAACCCTGATCGAGCCCCAAATCGAAACTTCCCAACACTCCGCCTGGAGAGAGGAGCCTGCGCCGAGGTCCCAAAGCGACCGGCGAAGCGACCTTGCCAGCCGAATGCAGGGCATTTAGGTTTCAGGGGGTGTAGGGTTTAAGGTTCAGGGGATTTAGGTTCAGGGGTTTAGGGTTTTAGGGGATTTAGGTTCAGGGGTTTAGGGTTTAGGCTTTAGGGGATTTAGGTTCAGGGGGTTTAGGGTTTAGGGGATTTAGGGGATTTTGGTTCAGGGGGTTCGGGGTGTCTGATAAGGGATTTAAGTTTCAGGGGTTCAGCCTTGCAGGGTTTTTAGGGTTCCGCAGTTTAGGGATACATGGTTTTAAGATTGCTATCAGTTCATTTTGAGGGGTTGAGTCAGCGGCTTAGGATTTAGGACTGTAGGGGTTATATCGGTCCACGGTTCTTAGCACAAAGGGTTCAGGGTTCAAGACTTTGAGGCTATGGAGGTTTAGATTTTTTACACTATGAAATTTGTATTCCATGGCGTAGACTTTCGCCTTGGTGGGTTCCTATACAAGTTAGCTGTAGGGTTAACTTGTAATGGCTACTGCGATATGGCCTTTGTTACTGGTAGCAAGGCTTTGGCGGCTTTGGATAATCTACGGAAAATGGCTATACAGACTTACCATCACACGTGCTTGCCGGGAAATTGATGGGCCGCCTCCTTTGTTGACTCCTGTAGGTACTCTTTTGATGCTTGCATACCAGGGTAGGTGTGCAGCCCCTAAACCCTAAACCCTAAACCCTAAACCCACCCTAAGCCCTAGGTTGTTGTACATTAGGCTGTCGACTTCTCTGCTGGCATTTCTGTAAGATTTGTGTCAGCTTCTTGATCCACCTCTCCGGGATTCCCAGCGCAATTCTAAACAACGGGATGCTACGACAGGAATCGCACTGCCGACTGCAGGCTCCGAACTCCAAAGCTTCATCCCGACGGCATCGGATACTTAGAATAGGGCCTGGGGGGTGCAGGATACACCAGAAAGGATCGAAACACTAAGGATGGTAACCACCCAGACCTGGGTGCCCTTGCAGAGCTGCATCATAGCATAACTTGCATAACATAAAACAATGTAGTATGTAAGATAGTATCATGCAGTATACTCTGCTAAAGTGTGGCATAATATGGTATAATATAGCATGTCGACGGCTGAGACCGATACCGTCGCTGGCGGCCTCAACAAGGCTTGCCCAAGCCCTTGTCGGTAGGGCTTCGGGTCTGGAGGTTTCAGTAGCGTGGCCCTTACTATCGACCCTAAATACGAAAAAATCTCCTAACATGGATGCTGAAGAGTAGGACTCTTAAGATGGACCCTAAATGGCAGGCTCTCTTAATATGGACGCTACATGGTAGGATGCCTACTATAAGAACCCCCTGGACCAGGTCTTACAAGTAGTTCTACTGCAAGACCAGATCGGACCCCCGAGGATTCTGAGTGAAGGATCCCATGACCTTGGGGTTTAGGGTTTAGGGTTTAGGGTATAGGGTTTCGGGTTTAAGGTTTAGGGTTTAAGGTCGGAGCAGTCTAAACTAAGGTATATAGATGCCTGATTAGAAACCCCTTGTCCCTTCAGGATTATGAAAGTCCTCATCAATGCCGACTACAGACTATGCCAGTGAAGCTATAGCCTCAAGAGAAAAAAGGTGAATGGTTCAATCAAAGTGCAGAGATTGGAAGCCTGAATGGGTCGGTCCTTAGCCCCAAGTGCCTCACAAACCTTGTGCGTTTAGATCCGGAGCACATGTTGCAAGGGATGAACGCTGACGAACGAAAAGGGCTTCACGTCACATTTAGAATTCAACTCAACTAGGACAGGGCCATAGGGGCTTGGGCGGTTGAAAATGGGGTAGTCTGGCGACCCTGAACCCCAGCCAAAATCCACAGCCCACAAAGAACGCAAGCCTTGAATCTGGAGCCGTAGCAGCCGGAAGCATTACATAGCATAACGTTGTAAAACTGTAGTGTAATATAGTAGTATCGAAGAGAGACTAGTATTTCAGAGTATATTCCAGCATAATATAGTATACTATGGTCTTATTTGGTACTGTATAGTATAGCATAGTGAAACATAACAAACAGCATATTACAGTGTACTATGGTAAAATCTAATATACTATCCCATTGAAGCCCTGACTTCGGACTTTTGTACAAAACAACGGGGCACAACCAAACCCAGAGGCCCTAAACCCTAAACCCCAAACCCTGAACCCCAAACCCTGAACCCTAAACCCTCAGGCCCTAAACCCTCAACCCTAAACCCTGAACCCTAAGCCCTAAACCCTAAGGCCATAAACCCTAAGGCCCTAAACCCTAAGCTCTAATGACATGGAAGCCTCGGGGCCGAAAGTGAGATCCGGCGCCAGGTGCTGGCAGACGTACATCGGGGTCACCAGCTGCCCTGCCACGGGCTCGAAGCCGGCGGTATAGTATATTACATTCTATAATACTTTCTACTATAGTAGACTATAGCCTAGTATACTAAACTACTTAGCATTGCGGAGTTTGCTTCTTGCAAGAGTCGTTTGAGGTTTCGTGTGGTGATGTGCAACACTTCAACATGTCACCTTTCATGCTTTGATGCTTCGTGGCACTTCAGCGCTGGGGTGTGAGCCATTTAACCACTTCAAGACTTACATGTTCTGTGCTGCAGCGGCTGCTATTGCTGCTGCTACAACGACGACGACGACTACTACTACTGCGACTGCGACTACAGTAGCGACTGCCGCTGCCACTGCCGCTGCCACTGCCTCAACTAAATACTGTTATTTATGTCTGCTGGGGCTGCTGCTACTACCCGGCCACTGCAACTGATTCCGCTGCTGCTGCTGCACTACTACTACTACTACTACTACTACTACTACTACTACTACTACTAGTACTAAAACTACTACCCTTACTGTTTCTATTGCTGTCTTTATTACGATAACTATCTTTATCACTATCACTATTACTATTAGT
>CAJNJA010012700.1:0-12993 GCA_905231915.1 Symbiodinium necroappetens | reverse complement strand
AATCGCCTCAGACGTCAGTCCGCAATTACCCCACAACCCTATTCTAATTATTAAGGCCCCTATATTAAGCTCCTCGTCTTTTGTTCAGGGTTTTTAAGGCTTCTCATTCGAATGAGACTGGGAGGGTCGGCCTTGTCACACCTTCTCCTTTCAAAGTAAAAAAAATCGAGTCCAGAACAAGAGGGCAAGAGCCTACATCAGGGCAACAGGCCCTCGAGCCCGGGTTTCAGGCCTATGGTACGATTGCGGTTTGGGGACTGTGCACTTCTTGGGCATGTTTCGGAATAGCAGCCGCAAAGCATTTCGAATGGTCGCACTGGAGCCCTGAAGCCCAAAACGCCTCGGTGAAGGCAACGAAGGAGGGCGTGGTCCTCTTGCCCTCCGAGTTCTCGATAATCTGGACACCGCCGTCCTGTCAACAGAAACTGGGGTCGTCGGGCCTTCGGGCAGGGTAGGATATCAGCAGAAGCCCAGTCCAAAGGCAAGAACACCCTTCCGCTTCCCACTGAAACCAGCCCGACTCCGACGACAGGACTACCACGACGCCGACGACCGCGTCTTGCGACACACTGCGACGTCTGCGCAAGCACTGCAAGCTTCGGACAGGCCTTCCACACACCCACACAGGAGAAGGTCGTTCCAAGGTCGATGCCAATGGCAACCTGATCAGAGTCGGCTTGGCTACACAGGTGCAGCTGCCAAGGTCAACGTAGCACGTCTTCATGCCGCAAAATAGCAACAGAGCGCCGCAGAAGGTCGGCTACCGTACACGCAGTCGAGAGACGAGCTTGGATCTCAGCTGCTGCCCGTGTCTAGTCACGTAAGTGCCTGAATAATTAGACCAGGGTTTCGGAGGGTATACTGAAACCCTAAACCCCAAACCCGACACCTTGAACCCTAAACGGATGTAAGATTTTAATTGTCGAAGTCCCCTGCAGCACTCAGGCAGCGGCCTTCTTGGCAGTCTCGCACCAAAGAACGCCACCACGGCCTCGCGTGCCCGGAAGGTTGCATCCAGCAAAGGCACCCAAGAGGAGCAAAAGGCAGCAGGAACAGCAAAGCACCTGCCCGAGCCAAGAAGCTTCGGAAGAATCTGCCCTTTCGTGCCCGCATCGAAAGGTACAGTAACATGATCGGAACCCCTATAACAACCCAGTAGCTTAGCATCCGTTAAAGTTAGTCCCAAGAGAACCAGCGAGGACCGGCCTGGTATCCCTGGCACAAACCACTGCCGCCGATGCCGGCCTGGCACTTGTACACTGGAACCTTTTCTTCGCTGCTTCAGCCGCCGTAATAATTTCAGAATGGCTTTCGGTTTTCTAGTTTTACAATCTACGGGGTGTCATCCAGGGTTTAGGGTTTAGGGATCTTAGGGCCTAGGGCTCTGACTCAGATACCAAAGCTCCGAGCCTGGTTCCGGTGCCGGCTGCTCCAGCCGTCTCGCGGCGGCAGCCGCCGCGGCAGCGGCGAAGCAAAGGGGCCTCTGGAACTCGGAGGTGGTTTTTTTGTTGGGGGGGTTCGGGTTTGGGGCTCGGGGTGGATTGGGGTCAGGCCTTTGGGGTTTGGGGGTTGGGATAAATAGATGTGTTGAAAGGTTTGGCGAAAAAGTTAAAGCTTCGATTGGGTTTCGGGCACTATAAGGTCAAGGGTTTACACAACCCTAAAGTACAGTGATGCGGACGGCTTTGCAGTTTCTGTCGCTGAACCCTGAATCCAACAAAATCGAAAGGTTCCAGAAGCCCGCCTGGCCACATCGAAGAAACGGAAGCCGGCCGCCGACATGTTGAAAATCTTCACGCGGCTACGGTTAGTTCTCTGTGAAGGCTTACTTTGGTTCGTGAAGACATTGGGCTGCCGAAGGGTTTGGGGGGTTCGAATGGCTTTCAGCCTGCTTGGTGCTTTAGGGAGGGGGGTGGCAGACACGACTCCGTTCTATGGTAAGGCTTCTTGCGGGGGCTTGTGGGTCAGATGACAGGTCTTGATGCCCCTCCCGAGGAGGGAGAAGCAGGAACGCCAGCAGGGGTAGACACTTACGAGTATCCCTCGTTGAGGCAGGCCAGTTCAGGATGACGCTTGCTGCCTTAAGTATTAAGGTTGTTGTTGTCGTTTTTGTCTTGCGGAAAATGGAGTTTCCTTCCTTTATCACGCTTGCAAAACGCTGCAGCATGCCAGAGACGTGTTGAAGCAAACACAAGCTCAGTCAGGACGAGAGTTCTTAGGGCTCCTTGCGGGCTTTGAATCTCTTGCGGATGCTATGGGTTTAGGAGTAGAGCGACGGGTCTTACTCTGGACCAACAAGTACTCTGATGGTACCACTCCACCCTCAACTCAAAACCCTAAATAGCTTCCTGGTGGGTATTGATAATGTCCCACACCCGCAATCGTCAAACAGCATCATCAGGAAGTTGAGCCCTTTTCTCGGCGCGCACTGCGCTGTTGGCTCGGGATTATCTCTGCTAAGTGCAGGAGACGTTGCCGATAGTCCGACGGGCCTACTTGCTTTTCCTTAAGTTCTGACACCGTAGAGCACACAAACACCGGCTGCTGAAACGGACCAGTTGCCCGAAGAACCATGCAAGCAACCATCGAAGCGTGCGTAATGCAACGCAGTTTTCTAGCAAGACTGACGGGATTAGTACCGCACCCCTCAAGGCAAGCACAAGACCTTTGGCCACGCTGTTGAAAAGCCAACCTTGCGACCTTCTCTACAAAAGGGACAAGTTCAGCTGAGAAGAGCGTTCATGAGCGTGGCCTTGGCACACGCCTTCGGTTTCTTCCTTGGGGGGCCTTCGGCGTCTGGGCACAGGGCCTGAGCGAAAAAACGGCCGCATTACCCATCGGCCAGCGTTGGCGGCGGGGTCGCGCAGCGCTGGTTGCGACAATGTAGGAGCTCGGGCTTAAAGCACCACTCGTGGACTCGTATAGGATCTCCTCAAAATCAGGAATGCAGGAGCTCAACTTGATTTAGACCATCTTAAGAACCCTTCGTGGAAAGCACTAAGTCAAGGAACGCCTGAAAGGAGAGCACCAGTAGCCCATCGACAGCTGTTCCAAACTTGCCTAGGCTTGCCACAGGTTCGGCCTCTATGAGTTTCTCCCGAGTTCGGGCCTTTCATGGGCGATTTTCATATGACCTTTGCCGCCTTTTGGCTCTTTTTTGTTTGGTTTTTTCCGTCGGAAAAAGCTAAGGGCTTGCGAAGTAAAGGCACCGACTGTATTGGGGAGGGACTCGGATGGTTTCTTGAATTCTTGATTGCCGGAGGAAGGACCCCTAAACCCCTCCCCCCAAATTCTCAAACTATATCCCCCATAACCCTACACCTTGCATGGTGGCTCCGGAGAGCTTTAGGACGAGATGTCGGGTGCATGCAAATTGCTGGAGAACGTCCAAGCTTAGCAGAGATGGAAGCTGAAGGTCTGCTGGATAAACAAACACACCCCAACGCCCCAATGCTTGGAGTTTGGGCTTTGTTAGCTTGACTGCGTCGGCTGGGAAGCCGATCCTTAGATCTGCGCCAGCGCTACTTCGAGAGCCCGGATCAGATCTGCTGAGTCCTGGAGGGTTCCCGGATTTGCAGGATCCGGGATTTCAGCGTTTAGGGTTGGGGGTCGAATGTTGTTGGGGAGTTGTTGACGGCTGGGAGCTTCGAACAACCAGGAGCCCCTTGTTCAGCGCCGTGGGAGCTGGAAGCGAAGCCCTCAACTCTGGGAAATCTACGACCCGGCTGTTGGCTTGCAATTCGAGGGGGGGCTCGTTTCCACCGGGAACCTCTCGAACGACAGGCGCACGCGCCTTGCGCGGTCACCGGAAGGCAAAACAAAGCTCTTGCACTGTAATTTACAGGATGTTGGGTCCTGACGGAAGCCGAGTGTTTCAAGAGTGCTGGAATTTGAAAACTACTTTGGCGCATTTCAACATGAAACCGACAGAACTTGAATGCTCTCCGGACTTTTGTTTCACACGGCATGGTTGGCCCAGGGACGCTCTGCTGGTGGATGGGGTCTACGTCTACGTGGACGTCATCTGCCAAGAACAGATGGGGCCTGGGAGGACGCTATCATGGTCCCATGGGTGGTCTGGATGAACGATATCATGGTTGGCCCATGTGACGTCTGGGTGGACGTTATCATTGATGGCCCATGAATGCTCTGCCGACAACGGATGAGGTCTGGGTGGTTTTTATCATGATTGGCCCATACATGCTCTGCGACAACCAACGGGGTGGGTGGACGCTGTCATGCTTGGCCCGTGGATGCTCTGCCGTCAGCTTTGCTGTGACCCCACACGACGTCAGTCGGTGCCAAAGAACGGCCCCCCCGCACCCCCCCCCTCCGCCAAAAATGCAACTCCACGAATCACTCAAACATCCGGAACATGCAAGAACCAGAAAGTCCAAAGTCCGAGTCCGAGAGCAATGAAAAACGTAGCAAAAAGCGGAAGAAAACTCTTGCAGCAGATGGCCGGGAAAACTGCAAAAAGCTCGAGGACAGAGCTACGGCTTTTGCCAAAAAAAACTCTAGGAAACGCAGTGGCAGCGCAAGGCGCGTGGTCCAACTACAGCCCGTGAGGGCTGAGGGTTTAGGAAGCGAGATGGCGTCCTCAAGCGTGACATCAAATGGTGTTCCGCTAGCCTGCCCCTCAATGTGCCAAGAACATCACTGGTTTTCAAAGCACCGAGAAGATCAGTTGCTTGCTCCAAAGGACCCAGAGTAAGAACCCTAAACCTGTAAAACCCTAAACCCTAAGAACCACCAAAGTTCGACAATCCCTTCGGATCCCATGGCTCGAGTTTAGGGTTCCTCGATGCCGCAACTGATGCGGATGAAGCCGTCGGTGATGCCCACCTCGGTGGCTCTCTGTCACTTCAGAGTCTTTGGGAGTCTAGGATCTGAAAGTCGGATAAAGGGGTCTTAGTATAGCAGATAGACTAGAATAGATATATGGCATTAGTTCATCAAAAAGGAACTGTGTGGCAGTAGTTCCATCAAAACAGGAACTGTACAGGCACGACTACCAATTGTTCTTCCTCTGTTTTATTACAGCTGAAGAAGCTCACTCAGGGCCTAAGAAGGGGTCTGGAAGGTGCCGGGGCAGCAACTGGCGAAAGCATGCTGCGGTTGATGCGTTCTGCCAGATTCTGTAAACCCCGACCGAAATGCACGGGCCCAACCCATCGCCATAACGAACAACAGTGAGCCCGACACAGCACAGTTAAAGACGATGCCTTCTCAGCTCCCCAAAAGGCCCCAAAAGGCAGAGCTCCTGATGGGCCGGGCCGGGCCGGGCCCCGGACCTTGAGACGGTCCTCAAGGACAAGGACCAAAGATTTCCGGAGGGAGGGGAAAAGGGGGAGGCTGGGCCGCGACTGGGCCGGCTCTGGACTCTAGACTCGAATTGCTCCCGGGATCCTCCTTCAGCATGTTGGCGTGGGTCATGACAGCGCAGGCTGTGATGATGCTCCTCGGCAGATTCCAATGTCAGCGACGGAAAACTGCACAAGCCCGGAACCAAGGGCGCTCGACCCCTTCTCATCTCAACCTACTTCACAACTGAACGAACCCCCTAAATTCGACTCTAAATTCGATTTCGATGCAAAACACAATCTAAACTTCAGCCAATTTCTGGCTGGTTCATGGACCCAGGACGCGCTAAAGTCCGAAACCTCCGCGATCCGAATCCCCAAATCCATCGTATGCCCCAAGGCGGAGATCCCTCTCTTGCGACTGTCTGATGGCAGTCGGAATTCACGCGCCACGCGTGGTCCGCACCACAATCTGAACCCGTCGTAAAGGCATGCATGCTGTGGTGCCCTTCTTTGTACCGTACTGCCGGAAACACAAGTGCAACATCGCAGATTCTGAAGTTAGAAGCTACGGCAAGCCTGTAAACAACTTCAGGAAGAGCCTTGCCGTTTTTTGTCAGGGCGCTCGGTGGCTCCGAGATTTTCACACAAGCTCCAGGGTCGCTGGCACACCTGGGCTCTTGCAATTCTGGAGGGTTTCATGCGCAGTTTGGGAATGTTTGGGGTTTAGGTTCTACTTTCTAGTTAAGTCCGACCCTTGCGAACACCTAGACGAATGATGCGCTACAGCCCCGCACCAAACCGTGAACCCTTTTACTGAGGCAGGGTTTAGGGGATTAGGGTTTAGGGCACCCCGGCTCAGCAGAGGAGCGTTCATCAGCTTCGTGCCGGCTTCAGAGCCCCCGACGATGTCGAACCTGGGTCGACGCAGTCAAGTCTTTGGGCGTTTTCGGGGTATAGGGCTTTCGGTGCATGGGGGGTTTAGGGCTGTCGGTTCGGCGAAAGGAGGCCCAAACCCTCGCAATTGCTTCTGGAAAAGGTCTTCGTTTGCCCCCTTTGCACATCCTTGCGGGTGCGATAGCTTTAGGCTTCTGCAAGCACCTTGACGCTGTTCAGCGGGCTCCGATAAAACTAGAATTGCCATCGGTCTGCAGATCCAGGCCAATCGGATCGAATGCAGGCTACTCTGGTGCTGACGAGTCTCCACAGCATGCCGCCGTGCAGACCATCTCGGTGGTACCTGCCATCTGCGAGCCGATAGCTCATCAAAAACGCTGAGTCATGCGTGCTCCAGCTGGGGGGGTACTGTATCTGGACTAAGTCCAAGCCTGTAGGGGACGACACAAGGTCTTGAAGCTGGCCAAGGCACAAAAAGTCTTCTCGGATGTCAGGGAACAAAGGATCCGATTATTTGTTGTAAGGGCTTAGGGTTTAGGGGGTAATTGCTTCTAAATACGGTACCCTAACTCCAAGAAGCCCCTGAACGCAAGATCTGTAACACTCCAGCCTGACAAAATGTGTCGCCTTTGAGGCCTCGAAGAGCTCCCCCCGCACACGAAACCCAACAGAGCCTAGCAGGTGAAGGAACACCCCAAATCCCTAAAAAATTGAAGCCTTTACTTGAACTCCTGAAAACTTCCCAAGAAACTGCCACAAAGCTCCCGTGAACAGATGCAATACAATCAAAGCAAAGCCCTAACCCCCCTAAAGACCCTAAACCCCCCAAACACCCCTAAAAAGGAAAGCTTGGCGTTTTTGTCTGCGCTGCTCTGGGGCCGCTGCTTGTCGGCGAGCGCCTTCTGCGGGTGCGAAGCAAGGCCCGGATACCTTGGGTCCGAGGCGAGGGCTCTCTGCAAGCCTTTTTGGAGGGTCCCTCAAAACAAAAAGGGGTTCTTCTTGTGGATTCTCTCTATTTTTTGTTGACACCGTAAATAATGGGTTCTGCTGGAGATCTGAGCAATTCTTGTCGGATCCTTTTGCGGTCCCACGCCCTCAACCACAAACCCTGAGACCCTCACTTCCCCAAACCCTGAGACCCCCAAACCCACAAATCGTAAAAAGCAAGCCTTTCGTGTGCGGGTTTAGGGTAGAGAGTCAGTGGGCAGCATGACGGCGAAAACGCTGGACATGTCGGTTAGGACGAAAGGTTTGGAACATCCAAACCTTCCGACCCTCTGTGTATTGGGGTTGCAGGGCCGTCAGGGCTCAGGGTCCAGTTTTTGCGGCTTCGGGCGTCGGGCTGCGATTTGGTTCAGGGTTGATTCAAAAGCCGTGAGCCAAGACGTGGGGCTCCTGATAAGAAATCAAGAGTCAAGAGCCAAGCTTGGGGTATCTGGATCAGGGTGGCAGCCCCGGGCATTGGGGGATGATGCAATGTGGAAATGACTGTATCGGAGTTTCAAGACGATGGACTTGGGGGGTTTGAGCGGCTTAGGGGCTTCGGCTTCGCGGCTTGGGCTCCGGACTTAGGGTTCAGGGCTTTTGCGGTCACTGACCCAAGCCACAGAAAGCCACAAGCTCACAACCCGTGCACATCCTGCAGACCGGCGACACAACTTTGGTCACCTCACAGGCACCGGAGGTCCGGACAGGGAAGTCAAAACTCGAAAGCTTCCTACAAAGCCACTTCAGAAAAGTACCAGGCCTTATCCAGACCCTCCCACCGCTCTCCGCAGATGCCCAGGTTTCGGCCCAAGCTCAGAGGGCTCGGAGATGGTCGGAGTTTCGTCCCTATGTGCCCCAAAACCAAAGGCGGCAACCTCAACCGCGAAAGCTCCGCACGTGCCCTGAAGATCTCTGAAGATTGATCATGGGATGGGTGCTGACGGATGCTGCGCAATTCCATCGCTGCTCATCTCAAGCATGACATAGGCCGACTAAAAAACCTGATAGTCAAAAGCCAAAACCAACATCCCCAAAGATGTCAGCCAGGGGCGTCAAGGGAAGGACACTAGAAAAACAACGATTGGCTCACGACTTCAGGACCTTCTACGCTTGCAAGTGATGTGAATTGTTGGGGTTTCGAATTTTGATAAGCGTGCTGAGGGCCTTCGGGTGCTTCTCCAAGAACTGGGCGATCGCCATGGCGTTCTCGCTCTGCTTCCTAGCACAGCCAAGTGGCAAGGCTTCGCCCTGTCAATGTATCTGCTCGGTGTTGCATTCGTCTATTGATCCGTCTAGTCTTGTTTTCGCTTCTTGTCTTGCCCTGCGTTTGTCTGTGTCTCATGTGTCCGTCTATTCAGATACTTGCCTGCTTATTCTGCTGCATCCCTCTTTTGGCAACCTCCCAACTCAAGCTGTCTTTCTCTCTCCCTCTCCCTCCCTCCCGGGCCTCATCCGCAAGTGCATGGTCTTGCCTCGGTCCCGGGGCTCTTCTTGGAGGCAATCTACATGTTCTAGCACCTGCATTCCAGAACCTACTACAGTAGCCATGACAATTACAATTTTTATCCTTCTTAAGACTATACTCCAAAAAAAGTAACAACTCTGTTGTAGGCAACCATAATTCAGCAGCGGCTTTGGCGCGCAGGAAGCTTTACACGAGAGCCGTTAAGGTTTGGAGCTGAAGGTCCTGTGGCTGAAGGATTTGGAGTTTAGTGTTTAGGGGACCCACAAGACAGCCAACTAGTGCAAAAACCTTGAAGTGCCTCACTAAGGGCCCGATCGTGCCCCCCATCTCTGTAAGATGCTACTGCCCCCTATCACCTCCAACGCTGAGCTTCCAAAAGATGCCTTCAGGAACCTCTCGAACCCCAGATCCCTGAATATCTCTGTGGATCCCAGAAGGCAACCATGGGGCTGGTCTGGAGAATGATGTATGCAGCAAAGGGGTTGATGATGTTGCCGTGGACGTTCTGCACCTGAGAGCGCACACCCATGGAAACAACAACGAAACCTGGCATGATTTGACCATAAGAGCCCATGTACAAGCAAGGAATCAGAGAATCTTGCGGTTGAGGGCGTGGCCCATTTGACTTTTTCGTGCATCTCCTTGTCCTTGCTGATCACGGCACCTCTTCGGATTACGGGAGATTGTGTCGGAGTCCTTTGCTGTCGGCCTCTGCGGGCCACTGCCGAATTCAAGTCATGAGTCTAGCACGAATCGGCAACGTGCAAGCTTAGTGTAATATATGATATGAGTTTAGTCCTATCTGATTTGACGTCATATGCTAGAGTATCCCAACATAGGGCCGATTGATCGCAGCCGTCCCAGTTGGAGATGTGGGAAATAACAAACCTGACACCTAGGCTTAAGACATGCTGCATAAAGCAAAACCGGACATAACATCCATGTGCAGTTTGAACCAGTGCATCACTCTAGGAAGCCAACACAAACAGCACTTCTTCAGCTGAGACAGACGTGGATTGACGACCAAAAAACATCACGGACCGTCGAGACGTCAACCTGTGCTCGCTTCCGTCCCCGGCATAAGCCACAAACAGCAGAATTTGTGCCCAGATCGGATGCGGAGCGAGAAGGACAGCAAAAAGCGGTGATATGTCCGAGACCGTGTTTGAACATAATGAAGAATTGCACAACAATTCGCACTTTGGACATGGCAGGGAGTTGGGGAGAAGAGGGAAGGAGCAGAGACCAGCTGTGAAGCGACCTGCCTCCCGTCATCATGTTGTGGCCCTCGTAGTACTTGGTGAGGCTCTGAATCCTTTCGCATGTCACTGCGGGAGTCGCAAGGCTTTGGGTTTTTTAGGTTTTGGGTTTGGATGTCGGTTTGGTGTCTAGTAAGAGCTTACGGTTTGGGGTTGTGGGCCAAGTTGTAGGTTTAGGGTCTCTGGGATTCTAGATTTCCAGAAATCTAAAAACCTAAGAAACTCGGCTCACAAACCACAAGCCACTCCGGACACGTTAGAATAGAATCCAGCTAAAACGGCGAGGCTAACCACCAAATGCCATCATCTCAATTCAAAAACTGAAATCCTCATAACAAGATGTCTTAGGCTTCGGGGCTCTCTGCTTTGGGGCTGATGCTTTAAGGGTTTGGTGGTTTATGCTTCATGGGGGCCTTTAATGAATTTAACCCACCATTCAAATGCAATCCAGCGGCACCATGTCCGCGCCCCAGTCCAGAGGACGGCAGATGACCTGATCACAGCGTCGGGTCTCTTTTGACGTTGTAGGGTTTGGGGTGTGCAAAGGGTTTGGGGCAAGTTTAGGGGTTTGGGTTTAGGGTTTAGGCTCAAACCTTTGGGCCGTTTTGCCAGAATGACTACCAGCGCACCTTCAAGAGCAAATGAGCCTGCAACCCTCGATACTGAAACGCCCAACCCCAAGTAAGCAGCTCCAGAAGCACCGAATGCCATCTGCAGAGAACCCCACCGGCGTGGCAAACGTCGCATCCACGACGTGCTTGGCACCCGCCTCTCACAAAGCTACCAGCAAGCATCAGATTGAAGCACAGAGGGCGAGCCAGAAGTGTGCGGAAAAAACTTGCCGGAAATGGGACGCAACAGTCAAATGCCCAGAAGTGGTTGTCGAAGCTCAGCGGTGCTCCCGAAACAACGGCCTCCTCCAAACCTTCCGGAGGTTCTCAGCCCTTGAGGCCTCGTGGGCGATCTTAGAAACGGCCTCGATATCAGTGAGGGACCTGGCTCCAGGCTGTTCCCTATCAGGGATCCGAGGCTTCAGCTCGTACTTCGAGCTGTTCGCGTCTGACTGCAGGCACTGAATCTGCTGCGAAAATTCACAGACGCAGCCACCGGACCCTGCACGAGCACATGTTTTGCACACCCACAAAGCTCGGGAACACCCGGCAATCACTCCCTCTTGCCCGAATGCAGTCGAAGCTAAGTGGCGTAATGCCTCAGCACGCTATCAAAGCACTGCCACAAATATCCAAGGGCCGTGCAGAACCGGATTGGCCGGGGTCTCACTGAACACAAGCTTGGTATTGGGCTTCATGGCCTGGCACACAACCAGCAGGTCAGAAAATGGCACCGAAACCTGGGAATCCAGGGCTTGGTCTGGTTTGGCCTTCTTGACGTTCTCCGGATCCCGGAAATCCACGAAGTCGAACCTGAGGACATGGCCGCTGGGGCTGGCATTTTCCATTGTTTGGTGTCCTTAGAGGATCAATGTCTTCGTCTTCTGGCTTCTTTAGCCCAGTTCAATAGCCACTCGGGCCTGCGCATGCGAGTTGAACCCCCCCGAAGAAAGGCGAGAGTATGTGAATCGTCAGACCCTGATGTCCCAAACAGAACACTACTTCCTGAAGCCTTTACCGGCTTCCCGAAACGGCCCTAAACCCGCCAGCGACATCCCAGCTGTCAGCATCTGTCCCTGTTCAGCATCTGCTTTGCCCAGCACTTCGGGATGCACGACATCCCCTGAGACACCGAAGACCTTGAAGCGCAAACTCTCACCCCCTTCATCACAACACCCTCCCCTGAAACCCAAAACCCTAAGGACCCGCAACTCTCTCAACCCCTCTAAACTCTAAACCTGCCGCCGGGAGGCTCCATGTTCAAAGGCGTAAAGAACTCCCTGCAGGACCTCGCAGCAGAGACACCCACGGACCCTCCCACCCTTTCGTGTTTCAAGTTTAGGTTTACAAGGTTTTGCGGTTGCTTTTCTCAGATCTTGAGAGAGGGGTGACAAGGGAGTTCAAAGAAGGAAGGCTTCCGTGAAGTTCTTACAACTTTGAGTCTAACGGTAGGGGTGATGCTTTCTGAAACTTCCATGGGAGGAGCTTTAGACACCGTGGCAGGGGGGAATCTGCTGGTAAGTTCGGGGTACAAGCACGGGTGCTCCTTTTGACTTTTCTTGGGCATTGCGTGTTTTGGTGGCAGCCCTGGGCTTTGAAAGGCCAGCAACTCTCGTTAACCGCGAGCTAAAGAGACCCCTGCGGCCCTACACCGCACCTGTTGGTGCCTCCGTAGGAGCAGTCCGAGATGACCTGCAGGACGCGGCCATGGCAAACCGAGAGTACTCAAGGAATACATCAATGTGTGTATGTACGGGGAGAGCGAGGGAGGGAGCGTGGGAGGCAGGGAGGGAGAGAAGGAATGAGCGAAAGAGACATACACATTTGTACCTCACACTCCTTATATGCAGATGTAGCTTTTAGGTATGCATGCAGGCATAGATGTGGGCATGCCAATGTGGGTTGACGGATGGATGGGCGGATGCGGGATAGACGGATAAGCAGGCAGATTTGGCTCTTCCCTATGGAGAACTTCAGGGAAGCTCGGAGATCTACTCATCGAGAGGGTATATAGGTAGGTATCGGGATCGTGGGGTGTCCAGGCAATGGTACAACAACATACACAACACAGAAGGGGAGCGGGAGAGCGAGAGAGAGAGAGAGACAGAGGAAGAGAGAGAACCGACCCTACGTCATGTCTGTACCAGCCAGCCCCGGCGTCCCAAGTGTTGATGGTCTACTTACATTTTGTTGAGTCCGTGCTTACGATCCTGACTAGTACTGTACGCTTAGGTCTGTGCTGATGATGCTGCTGGTCGTGATGACCAACACTGTCAGCCGCGGGATAGCGCTTCACAGCGCGGACGCACACACACACACAGACACAAACACACACACACACACACACTTAGATAAGTGGTTTCTGCACTCGCGGACAGATGTACCTGAAGTACATACGCTAGCTGTTAGTGCACAGGAGACTCCGTTGCGGTGTGTAATCAAACATGGGGTCGAGCCATCATGAATGTCAG
>CAJNJA010012698.1:16817-38856 GCA_905231915.1 Symbiodinium necroappetens | reverse complement strand
TTTTCAAGATTTTTGGGGATTGTTATGCCTAGGGTTTCAGGAGCTTGGGGTTTGTAGTCGTAGCAGCAGTCGTCGTCGTGGCAGCAGCAGCAGCAGCAGCAGCAGCAGCAGCAGCAGCAGGAGTAGGAGGAGTAGTAGTAGTAGTAGTAGTCGTCGTGGTGGTGGTGGTGGTGGTGGTAGTAGCAGTGGTAGTAGTAGTGGTAGTAGTAGTTGTAGTAGTGGTAGTGGCAGTAGTAGTAGTACTAGTAGCGGCAGCAGCGGCAGCAGCGGCAGCAGCTGTAGCACTCCAGCAGCAGTGGCAGCATCCGGAGTACTGGCAGCAGCCATCGAGCAGAAGTCGACAGCATGGCCTGTCATGTTGGGTGGCCGTGGCGGTAAGTGTTTCTGAAAGGGTTTCCACGGTTACCGAACACGCAGCGCAGGACCATGCTCGGCAATTGGCCTCGTTGTCTCAGCAGCTGCAAAGCATGGAGAACCTCTTGAAGCAACACGATGCCTCTTGTCTTGCTTCGCAAGGTCTGCTCACGACTGAACCATGGATGCTGTTCGCACGGCTCCTAAGCCGACTCGCAGTGGAAAGCCGACTCGTAGTGGAACCTCATACAGTCGGACTATTTTGGAGGGGAGGGGGAGGAAGGGTGGCCTTACGATGGCCTTGCCGATGCCAAAGTAGCCGTGACGACCGGCCAGATAGACGAAGCCAGATCTGATCTCGGACTCGTCGGTTTCCAGTGTGTGTAAACGCTGCGCGTCGTCTGCCTCAGCCCGGTCGAAGGTGAAGAGTTGTCTCCACATCACTGCGCGACAAATGCGGGGGGTGCAGGGACCGCGAGGCGAATTGAAAGGATGGGGCTGATTCTTCGTTGTGTGTGTGTGTGTGTACCAAGCGCCGAGAGCACGAGGACCCCTTCCTCATGCCGCCGCGGAAATCAGACGGTTCACCGCGGCTTGTGGCATCGCCCTCAAGGTCTGGGCTCTTCATGGCTCCTTGGCCTCACTGCTTTACATGCCTCCATTTAGTCAAGTTCGATCTTTGATCGTCATTTTCAGTTTGTTTTTGGCCTGGCCGGGCGCTTTGATCAGCATTTATCCGAAAGGTGAAGGCTGAGCATCTACATGAATCTGAACCCGAAAACACTGGGAGTCTTGTTCCTGCGCTCGTGGCGCTCGTGTAGTGGCTGTGGGTTGCAGGAGACGTTGCATTAGGGGGGTGCGAAGCCGGCAGTGTAGGAGCCTTGGCAGCTCTCAAACACGTTGTGGCAGTGGTGTGCTATTCTGTTGCTTCCGTTCCGGCCCCTACGAGTGAATAATCAGAAAAGTTTTTGGAAGCAAATGAGCGATGCTTATGGGAGTTGGTTTGGATTTGGATTCCCACTTGACGCAAAAGTGTCGGTGGTCAATTGCTGGTTTGCCGCAATACGTTTTGAGTTTGGCTACTTCGGTTGGCCTCGACCGACTGGCTGCAGCAAGCCTCGCCTGCAGTGTCCGAGCAGGTCCGAGTGAGTGTCGCAGCCCTGCCCTAAGCCCAACCTGAGCACCAAGGACCACAAAATCCCAGTGAGGAATCAGGACAGGGATGCTGGAGCTGGTGGTGCCAAAACAAGACGGGCTTTGGGGGCGCCAGCTTGGCCGGCTCGGGGTGTCTTGCTGTGGCAGGAAGACTCGTCGATTTGCATTCTTGCCACCAGGATGTAACGCCAGCCAGCTGCTCTACCGATCTGGAGATGGCACAGGCGGCTCTTGCTGTGGAAGAGCGGGGTGGTCCTAACTTTGCTAGACAAAGAGAGACAGCCTCGAAACTCCAGGCACGGTGGGAGGCACTGGTGCAGATGCTGTTTGGCAGCATAGGGTCTGCGAGTGTCAATGTCTGGGATCAGCGGGACAAGGACGTGTCCGCAGCGGCATCTTTTCCAACCTTCACCCCCAATGGCATTCTTACTTGTAGATGCGTGAGATGCTGGCTGATGTGTGTCACATGCACTGGTTAGCTGCAGACCCACCGACCGCCCCAAGCCCTAGCCTCGCAGCCCCTGTCTTGAGACTTCCTAGGATCGAGCTTGAAGAGCAGTGCCGCGCGAGGGATGTGGCAGAGCTGCGGATGCTCATAGAGCAGAGCATCCGAGGTCGAAGATGGGAGGAGGGGGGTACCAGGTTACCAGGATTCTATTCCATTCTATTTTATTCTATCACATTTAGAGCACCATAAGTGGGGAACGCCTCAGAGTTCTTAGGTGTCGCCAGGTCGATGTTTCTCTTCGTCTTGCCTATGAGGGTGATGTCTTGGTCTTCGTCGGGTCGAAGAACGAATACACAGCCCCGCTCAGACTTGGCTTTTTCGCATGCTTCAAATCGCAAAAGACCCAAGCAGGAACGAAATCCACGTGGCTTAGTTGGCCTTATTTGGCCATGCAGTCGGATCACACCCCGAGCCCCGAGCCCAAACCTTGTTTGAGCCGTTTTGGCTCAAGGCTCGAGGGTTCGCTCACTCGTGTCGCATCCTGGTGGTAGCGGCATCCGGCCATGCCTCGGCGAGGCTGGATGGGCAGCGCCGGGGGCTTGCTGAACGTGCCCTACACGATCCGACGGTTCGATTATTTGACCTGCAAGATGAGGGCCCGCAGGAGAAGCGACCGAAGGGTGAACAGGCGGCGGCTGAACACGTGACCATGGATTCCATCAGAACACTTCTTCAGAAACTGTCCGTATCGATACTGCAGGCGCAAAAGACACAACTCACGATGTCCCTGAAAGCTTTTGAGGACAGGCGGGTCGAAACCAACGGGGTTGCGATGGATGGAATCATTCCCTGAATGCAGGATCAGATCAGGGAGCTTTCGGAAAGGGGCCGAAGCTGGAGGCTAGACCAGTGGTGCCTCGAGTACCGGCAACCGACGCAGGAAAGCTACGCGAACGCATGCTGCAGATCATCCAGACCGTGAATGCGGGCAAGGTGAACCTCGAGGGGGCCAGTAAACCGCTCCGATGCTCATCAAGACGCCGGAGGAGCGGGGGCGCACGTCTCTTGCTGCTGCCGTCAGGAAGGTCGTCCTCAGGTTTGCTCCCCGCCGCACTTTGGACTTGGACGTGGAATACACGACTGGGAGGACTTGGATCAAGGAGGACCAGCTTAGCGGTATGCAAGACAAACCCAATAAGGTCCGGCACGCTAAAGTGGTGAGCGAGCCAGAGATGGATGGACTGACGATCGAACGCACACTCTCTCGTTGGGTAGACACCAGCCTTGCGGAAGTTCAGCATTAAGAGCACAAGTTCTGGGATGAGCTACCCGCTGACATGTGTCCCTCGCCGACTCCGCCTGTGGCTTTGGGGCCCGCGCCGTCGGCTTCGGTCTCTGATGGGGAATCCTGGCCGTTGCTACCAGAGCATCGGAATCGGCGAGTTTCTGTATGGGGCTGGCATGGTGGTGGAGCGGAACTCTCGTCATTGCCCAAGGTAATCATGTTGCAAAGAGAGGACCTAGCGACTTAGTTCTTCTGCAAGAGGTACTTAGGGATGTCCGGGGATGGAAGCACTACGATCTGGCAGGGAGGAAAGTCGTCGCACACAGGGCTCAGGGCGGAGAACCAATGGAGGGGAACCGGTTGTGGATGGTGCATGCTTCGGAAGGTGCATACAAATTAAGAAGGGTTCCTGGTACAAGCTTCAGCATCTTGAACGCCCGCTGGAATTGCGGGTGGGGATTGCTCACTTTACCCTGTTCGGATGGCGCAAGGACCGGGATGGGGTCACTAAAGACGGCAAGGGCAACATCTTCCCTAAAGCGTTGGTCGAGAGGGGACTCGCAATGGGGGTGCCGTCGCCATGCCAGTTCCGCACTCCCACAAGCAGGCCAAGGCAGGCAGCCAGGCACGGGCAATGCATTGACGTCATGGCATTCGGTCACATGCGCTTGTTCTCGTGGCAAATTCATGTGGATTCGCACCTCACCATTGGCGCGGATCATGAGCTTTGTGAGTCTTGCTTTGTCCTCAGCCAGCTTCATGAAGCAGGGATGCAATGCCGGGAGGCCAGGTCGACCTGTACTCCCAGACCTCAACATTCCATGACTCACACTCAAGCTATCATCATGTGGCGGTACCTCCTGTTCAACAACACGGTGTTGGGCAGGAGATCGCTGGAAACTGCCGGAGACGTTTCTCCCCAAGGCCATGTTGCGGGATGTCAGTATCCAGCACGAACGCATGTGCCAGCAGAATCGGCGCTTGTCGACAGTTGCTCTTATAACTGTGCTGAGGTACATCATGTGCGAACTCTCCAAACGGTCCGAAGCAATTGCTCGGACCAGACACAAGGTGACACCACCGGCACCGCTCGTGAAGATAACGAGGAGATCTTGATGCAGACCTATGCGGTGGCCGCGGGACGAGACACAAGCGAGAAGAAGTGGGCGAGAGCAATTTATGCTTCGGATGCAAAAACGGTGGGTCCTGGTCAGCCGGGAGGACTCTGGTGGTCACAGCTGCAAGGGCTACTGGTCGCCATGGCAGCGGAGACTACGGAGGACTGGGCCTAGCTTGCGCAGTGGCATCGCCACCTTGTCGCCTATCGGCCTGGCTTCCGCTTGGTGCAGATGCCCATACTTGTGGACTCGCGAAGACCATGCAACCGATGGACCAGACTGAGCTGGCGGACAGGGACTTGGAGCACTTGATACAGGACGAAGCCGGAGAACGTGAGTGGCAGAGGCAACGTGAGGCAAAGGAGGAGGAGGAGGCGGCACCTTTGCGAAGAAGCTTTGGAGTATCGAGAATGGGAACAACGTCAATTCCAGGCTGCGATGAGCTGGACATCGTCGCCGGCAGCTAAACGGATGTGTGTTGACTGTGGAGGCGGCCTCCGGGTCGGGTGACCGCCCCAGAGTCCAACACACGCTGGCCTGGGAGGTTCCGATGGCAGGGGAGCCGCCAACGATAACTCTCAGAGCCAGCATGCAGCCTGAGTTTAGAACGTGTCGACGATCCCAGTACAGACATCGTTTGCAGGGGTGGAGGTCAAGAAAAAAGCAGCGGCCGAGCCCAGGCACTCCAGCTTGACCGTGAACACTGTCACGCAGCCTGAAATGCTTCCATGGCTGGACTTCAGTGGGTATGAAGACATTTATCGCCGTTGACAGGAGGGCAGCTTCAGTCCCTAGGGACTGAAGGCCAAGATGAACGGACGGATGTGGCAAAGGGTTCCCATCAAGGATGAGCAGTACCAGGGTGAGAGCAGGTGTCTGAGGGCAAACTTGGCTTTTGCAACTTGCGGATTGTGAAGGCTAGAGTCGGAAAAAGGCATTCAAAAAATAAACATGGTCTGTCGCATCGGAATTAGAAGTACTAGACTGATCCAACCGTTGCCTCGCCCCTCTAACTACCCTTGTGCACAAGCTGGACCCCTACTACGATTCTGAAGTTAGATATCAAGCTTGTGTTGCACTTTACTCCTAGTGGGCTGTGCGCATGGGAGGCAAGCCAGATCTATCGTCCAGCAAGACTGGGGGGTCTTTGGAAGTTCCTTGTCTGCAGATTGAAGCTCGGGGGCGAGTGTGGCATCTAGTGTGCGTGGTGGGAGGGTGTGTCAATACGAGATTCCATCACATTGCACATGCTATCAGAAGTTTGACAGAACACTCATGCAGGTGCTCCATTGCTCCGGAGTAGAACGACAGCAGTCACAGTGCTCAAGGCCTTACGACCTTTACGCAAATCCTGCTGCCTAATTATCTGGAAGCTGCACCCGTCTGTCCGCCCTGGCAAACAAAGCGCGTGTGCTGCCTTGTCCAGGGCCCTGAGCCCCATCCTCTGCAAACGACACCCCAGATCGAATCTCCACCCCTCAGATGCTACATGCCAAGGGACGGTTGCAGGAGATGATGGTATCACGGCTGCAACACGAATATTGCTTGTAGTTTCCGAGATGAACTCGCGATTGCTCCCTTCTATTGGTGATCCTTTAGGTCTTAGTAGCTATTTCGGTCTGATCCGCTTGCATCCTGTCGGACTAAGTGTAGTTGTACTCTTGGAAGCGAGCAGCGCGCGTCGAACCACTGGAGTGCACAACCTGCCAATTGCAAAGGTGCGCATCGCTGCCCAGGACACTTTCTCACTGGAAGTTAGATTAGTTAGATGTTGAAAGAAGGTTGAGAGTGAGCCTTATGCCTGCAAGTCTGGCCCCGCAGGAAGCGCAGACATCGCAGCTTCAAGCAGCGCTGGCTGCGCTGCTTGCTGGCAGAGGATTCCGTGATCCTTTTAGACAGATGATTCTCCGAAGATGTGGCCGCTGGAGCCGAGACATGTTTCGGTATTATCGGGAAACAGAACAATAATCAAAAAAACAGCTACTGCAGATACCGTATACAGCCAAGGAGCGCAATATTGTAACATGAGCAGTGAAGACCTAGTAGTAGATGAGAAATGCACATGGTGTCCTGTATTGTATCCTGAGTATCCTGTGCCTGGAGCCCTGTTTCGTATGCAAGGCGTCGACGTCTAAAATGCTCACGGAAGCCTCTGCCATTACTAATGAGTACTGATATTCTTATATTCAACTTGTCATGAATCGAGGCTCCACGGGTTCCCTGTTATGCTATGGCTGCTTTGGTCTCGAAATCCCTCCGCTCGAAGAGGTTTTAGGAATGTGGCAATACCCGACGTTGTGCTCCCACCACAGCGTGGTGTGTACTTTGGGCTCATCTTTGGGCTCATGTGTGATCTTGCCCGCCTCAGGGATGATCCCGGAAAGGTTCCAGGGTATTTTGTGCTTCGACTTGCAGGTGCTCTTTCCCCAAGTTCAGACATGTAGTCCCTTGCGCGGGGTTTCTGGACCCGAAGCCACCATGAGAAATTGCACCAGATTGCTGGGCACCTCTCATTTCTTTAGATGAAACCCATCCCGAGCCCTAGGGGCCGCATAGTTTCCTTCCCCTGTGCATCCTTATGATAGCTGTCATATAGTTGAGTGGGCATCACACCACACGACGACGGGGAGCATGCTGCATCGAGACACATGAGACACATAAAAGCACTAGCCGGCAACCAAGCAGTGAGACAAGACAGGCGGTGGCACTTGGACTTGAATTGAGTGTTTCTTTGGGACTGGTCACTTTGTTGGCTAGTCTTCGCAGTACCGGTTGCGTTGTTCAGTTTCCGCCTTGCAATCAAGATCATGCAGCAGGCCTCGGCTTCGTTTCACAACCGTTTGGGTGCTTCGCGTTCACATGCGGCAGTCTAAGGCCTGAAAAGACATTCAAAAGCATCCTGGATGAGCTGCAGGCAGCCGCACATGCTGTCTGTACGGCACGAAAGTGCAGCGGCATTTGGCACAGTGCGGTTCTTCATGTGGAATGTGCTGTCGCGCATAGAACACAAGAGGTTGGCGAAGCGAGTATCAAAGTGTCCCGGATTACCGTAGAGGTTGAGCGGTTATGGCTCTCATACCATTTGATTAAAGATTGTTAAAGGAGAGCTGAGAGGCTGCTTTAGAACGGGCTTGTCCAGGCCACGCGGGACGAGGCCACCACGGCTCTCCGAAGGACAATTTAGCAACACGGAGAAGCTTGTGGCAGCTTGTGACTTGAGTCTGGAGTGTCCCGGAGTGTCGCGCAAAGTAGATCTCGGTAATTAGTGTCCCGTGGCCTAATGAAGACTCGCTTGGAGTTCATCAGAGGTACACGACCTATGACTGCTTGGCCACATCCTGCATTATACAGTAAGTTGGTAAAGCATGGTAAAGCTAGACTTGGGCATGCTGAAGGACGTCTGCTCGGCTCATGGAGGACTTCGAAACCAAGTTGGAGGCCACAGCCTGAAGACCAGGACTTGGGAAACTTAGACATAATACACATTTTTGCATCGATTTAAAACTTGGATATGAAATCTTTGGATCACTCGCCCCCTGCCTTTCCCGGCCGGGACAAAACTCATGACCATGGCTGCTTGCCCCAGTCAGCTTCAAAGCACGGGCACAGTTCAGCTGGGTAGGTGGGACATGGGGGGGGGGGGAACACCGAGCTGTCAGAGAAAGTGTTCTAGACCCTGCATCCCGCGATCCACAGCACCCAACAGTGACGTCGACATTACTGAGGCCGTGAAGCGTCTCATTACTACGGTTCCCGGTCAAAGCCTCGACAAGACGCAAGAGGTGCAGATTCAGGGCCCGGTGCTCAGCAGGTGACAGCATTCGACTACTCTTGTCAGCATTGCAGTAGGGACAATTGTCAGTATTGTTTTGAGTTTTGAGTGTAGTTGTTGGCGTTAGTACTCGTAGTAATCGTCGTCGTAGGAGCAGCAACAGTAGCAGCAGTAGGAGTAGCAGGGTTTGTGGTCCTGATTCTTGTGGTGGTGGTGGTTGTAGTAGTAGCAGATGATGTAGTAGTAGTAGTAGTAGTAGCAGCAGCAGCAGCAGCAGCAGCAGTAGGAGGAGGAGGAGGAGTATAGGAGTAGTAGTAGTCGTCATCGTCGTAGTCGTAGTCGTAGTCGTAGTCGTCGTCGCAGTGGTTGTAGTTGCAGTAGTAGTAGTAGTAGTAGTAGTAGTAGTTGTTGTTGTTGTAGGAGTAGGAGTAGGAGTAGGAGTAGGAGTAGGAGTAGGAGTAGGAGTAGGAGTAGGAGTAGGAGTAGTAGTAGTAGTAGTAGTAGTAGTAGTAGTTAGGGCTAGTAGTAGTAGTAGTAGTAGTAGTAGTAGTAGTGAAAACGAGATCTCAGGCATCAGTCTCGGGAGACGTACTGTCAGCCGCGAGAGAGTGCACGACAGGCAGGACAGCACCCGGACTCATTTGGGCCTCTGTTTTTTTGTCCTCCAGTGCTTAGTGTAAAGCTTCTGCTTAAGGCATTGCTTGGCAATGAAGACACTGCATGACTTTTTGAAGATGTAGCTATTCTTGGGTCCTTGTGCTTGCTGTTGGAGATCCGAGGTGCAAGGCTTTCTTTGGTTTTAACTTGCCTATGCTTGTTTTCCAAGGTATCGTGGCTTCTACGCGAACACTGTCCCATACCGCTACCCCTCCTGGTGCAAACATCAGCAAGTGCCTTTGGCGTGCAATGGTTCTTGCACGAAACCGCTGCCTTCGTGTGCATCAGGGCGACATCGAGATGTTAGACGCCCTTTTGCTTAATCTTGCCACGTCTTGCTGATTTGTCGTTCTTCTGGCAGACAGTTGCCTTCACTTCCCTTTCTGGTCCATTTGCCTTCATGAGGGCAGTGGCCGATAGATGAGCAAATCTGTTGCGAGCCACAGCTCGACCGAGGCAGGCATATGCCCACTGTGGGCAGGCACAGACGGGCAAAAAAGCACACAGCATTCAAGTGCCGGTTCCTGACTCGGATGGCCGCTTGGTGGTACCCCCGGCCTCTCGATCGCATTCTGGGGTTACCACCTAATACTAATGGCATCTCTCGAGCTTAATGTCTGCCCAGAGCCCCTGCACGGGACATGACGTAGAGTCGAGAGTGAGTCGAGCTCTGGAAACGAAGATAGCGAGCTGCATGCATAAGAGCAGAGGCCATGCCCAAAAAGCAGAATCAAACTTCGAACATCGCGCTGCCTCCGTCCAACTGCTGTGGCTGTGCCGTGGCTGCATTGGCATCAGTCCTCAGTCCGAGTTCGTCCAAAGCCACAAAATCGAACACACTTCAGGCATGGCTATATGTATTGGAAGTCACAATGACGCAGTCTCATGAGCTTTACTTAACTGAAGACCAGCATTCTGGTTGATCTGATATCCGGTTACGTACATTCTGCAAGTGCAGCAGCACTTCTAGCTTTCGCCACATCTATTGAATCGGCAGCAGAGTCTTTAAAGCTGTCGGCTGGGACGCAATAGAAATCTGTCACGATCTTAGTCGTGAGGGCGACTTCCTGCTGCGCTATACTGGGCACGGCAGTGCGTGGTAGGTTCAAGGGTATTACACGCCACCTTTCCACCTACACAGCCTGGAGCGCGTGCACCATGTAGATACCATGTAGTCCGAGTTCCACAGTTCGTGCTGTACAGCTGGGTCTCCGGGCAACAAGTTTTTGAAAAATGAGGCGTAGTAGGATTGGACTGCAACCAATCAAGTGTGAGGGTCGAAAGATCAGGATCGATGAGGAGACTTGAGTACACCGAGTTGGTTTTAAGGGTAGACGTGTTTTTGAAGCTCAGAGCATCCACAACAAGTGGCATCTAACGGTCACCAATTCCAGGTGACATTGGCTCGGTACCAGGCTTTTGCTACAAAGATTAGTGGAATGTTGCTGAGTAGTCGTAGACCAACACAAAGGCCCCCTTCCACCCTGGTACGGCTTGGGACCTTACCTGGATTGTCCGAGTGCCAGTGTCCAAACTCTGCCCTCCCCTTTGGAAGATCGCGGTTCGAAGCCCAGGCATGGACGGCTCCTGCGCGAGCTGTGCTGGCCGCAACACTCTGGGCAGCTGTCCGCCCGGGAGACCTGTGGAGGCTCTCTCGACTTGCATGAGGTGCAAGGAGAACAGAAACGGAGGAAGGGCTCAGAGCGTGAATAATGGGTAACAGAGAAGTTTCCCAAGACTGATGGCTATCATCAGGGAAGATGTCAAACGGGCGGTGAAATAATGTAAAGGACAGAAACAGGAAGTGCGGCCCGCACGTGTAGCATGTGGCGCAGCATCCTGCAATTGAATCGGGGGCAAACTGCCTGACATTGTGCCGGCCGGAAAGAGCTGAGGCTTACCCGGTCAGCAGCGTTTTTTGGGCCGTAGTGCAGTTGAATTTGGGCATTAGTGGCGTGCCAGCCGCACAGTCAAGTGTTTCAACACGGTGAGGTCGAGAGTGGAAGTGCTTCAAACCTAGTGTACAGCCTTCGTAAAATAGATGCTCATCGTTTCTCCTTCACGGGCCTACTGCTTTCGGGCAAATACATGGAACCGAAAGAACTGAACTAAAGACATCAAAGCCGCAACTTCCAAACCCGTGGAACCATATCCCTTAGATCGTGATAAGACATGATACCACACATCGTCATCAATCACACTCATAGCTCAACGTTTTGGTCAAAGGCTCCTCATCAACTTCTTTAAGGGAAGGCTTCGAACCCGATGTTTCGGCCTGGAATCCTTGCTCAAACTGGAGAGGCCAAAAGCATCTTCGTAGATCCCAGCCGGGTGCCGCTGGCAGCTGTCACGGGGCTGGAAGATATGGACATGTCATGTTTTTGACAAGCCAGCCTTTGCAGGCAAGGTCCTTTCTTTTGTGGCATCATATTTTTCCATTCTGTGGTACAAGCGCCGTACCTATTGAGTTGCTTTCCGATTTCGGAGCACAGGCTCAGGTCAAAAGTGTAAGCTGATCACGTACGCTTAGTGAAGCAAGCTAGTGTCCGCTTGCGCACATCGTATCAGCTACAGACTTCTTTGTCGTAGCTTCACCATGTTTTGATGGCAGAGATTACTGAAGGTTTGGAGATGTAATGGCCGCCAGTAGACCGAACAGAAATCATCTCTCAGGCTACGAGGGCATGTAGGCTGTAAAAACATGTCTTGCGGCGGTGCCTCCCAGGCCCCTGTGCCGTCGGCATCTGCTTCGAGGGTGTTGTGGTCCCCACAAATATCGTGCCTTGGCTGTCTTGGCGTATTGAGAGCTGAGGCGAGTGTTGGACTGGCTGGCAGTGGCAATTATGATAAGCTGCGAAATGAGCATGTGTGACTTGCATATTGCTCAAGGTGCCGATCTGTCAACACGCCTGCCAGCCCGATCTTCTCGAGCCGGGACACTACGAGTGCAACTTCTGCCTGGTTTGGCACAGGGCTTTTGACTGGCGTTGGAGCTGCGTCAGGCTTGTGAGAGATGCTCCCTTGTTTAAACTGTGTGTCTTTACAACATGCCCTGGCATTGTGCATTGGGAGTTGTCGACGCTGCTGTGGGGGAAACATTCAAGCCGACACCCCCAAACTTGAAAACTATTGCTTCTCCCAGTAAGACTTGTTGCTCATTACTTGCGCAGCCTGGAGGAGACGACAGCTTTTGCAGTGAGCCTTGGCTGAGTTCCGTGAGTCCTGCGTCCTGCGCCGTAGCACGATCTTGGGTGCAATTTGGGCACTGGCAATCAGATGGTTCCTCATTTTGTGGCCTGCAAGGCCATCACCCTGGCCTCGGCAAATTTTACTTCATCAGGCAGTTCACAGTTCCACATTATGGAACGAAGAAAATCGCAGCGGCTCATGTGACCTAGTGACGAGCCGAGAGGTATCATCACTCTGCGTCCTTGGAAGAGCTGTTCAACGCTTTGGAGTCAGTCGAGGTGATGAGTTCGGCATGTTTCGACGGAACCTGCAAAGGAAGCCTCCCTCTCCGCCTTCCCGCATGCGCAACGTCTCGCCTGCCGCGTTTTCGCGGCCTCTGCAGGAGCGAACATGGACATTGTACTTGTAATCAATGAGACCCTGCTCGGGGGTTTGCAGCCTCACTGAGCACTGTCGAGCAGCTTAACTAGGGTGCTAGGCGGAGTGAGTTCAATACCACCGTACTTCTTCGTTCAACAGGCTGCGAATGCCAAACCCTCCCTGATGCTGTCAGGAGGCAGAAGCGTACATCGGAACTCCTGTGGTGGCTTTCCCTCGGCGCTGATTGCCTGTACTGCTATCTATGCTCACTGCTGAAGCCTGCTGCACAACAACCCGCAGACTCCTATCGTTCAATGTGGCCTTGCAGAGTTACACTACTTCGAGCACAGGCTTCATGCAAAGTTTCTGATACTTGATGCAGTACGTGTGCCAGAAGGATATGTAACACGTCACATGCAGCTGCTTGGCATGCCAATCGTTTCGTACGTCCCTCCTGACATATCTTCTACTTCATCAACCGTTCCGGCGCTGAACCGCCTGCCCGATGGGCCATCGCACGCCGACTTCGGCGAGTGTTGCTCTTGCCGTGCTGTTTTGCACGATGTGATGTGGAGCCTGTGGACTTCTTTTCTAAAAGTGCGTAAGACCGTCAAAAGCGACCGTCAAAAGCCTGTTCACAGTTTTGACCCTAGATGCGGCATATCATCTCGGTCACCGTAAGCTTGTGAAGCTGCAGCTTGCCGATGAGCAAATGCTGTCATACCCTTGTCGTTCGGTCATGTTTCATTGCCACCTCTCTCGGTGTCAGCATGTGTCGGTTCTGGTATCTTTGTAGCTGTGCCTTAAATTGGCCTCGATAGAAACTCCGCCGGTGAAAGCCTGAAATGCAGGCTCCAACATGAAGAGGGCTTGCGGGACAGCGCGTCCGAAAGCCGATTGTCAGAAGAGCCGGCAGTTCCTGTGAGGTGAACGCATAGGGACTGGACCGCCGACTATAAAGCATGCATTAATTTGATGCTGCGGTTCCGCCACGCAGCTTCAGTCCAGCGTCCAGTGCGCCGAGCGGGCGGCAACGTGTGCTGTCCTAGGAGTCTGAGACCCTACGCAATTTCACGGGTTGCGAGAGAAACCGACAATCCAGACTTCGACATGCTGCATACCCCTTTTAAATTTCTCTGGCTCGAGCTGATTCAAAGTTGCAGACAGCATCGTTGCCGGCGCTTTACGGGCGTTTCGAAGCAGTGGATCGCAAGGGCCGTGGGTGGAGCGTGAAGCCTCGTTTCGTCAGCATAGCACGTGGTGCGACTACAACTCAACGAATCCTGTCAACTTTCTGCAGTGATGCATGTGTGGCTGATATCGCATCACAGCTGAAGTCGACATTCCAGCTCGACAACATTACATGCAGCACATTAGTTGTTTCTATGAGTGTATGAGTGTCGTCATCCTGTTCTGCTTTGATCGTCATGCTCCTTCCACTTCCTGTTATTTGTGCTGACCATTGTTGCGTTTAACCAAACACTTCTGATTCTCCTTATGTTTCATTGGATGAGGGTTCTTCTGAAAAACCGCGAGAAGCATCAACGGCTCCAGGCACGGCCCTGCCACGCATGACGGAGGACTTTGCTCTCACATGCCCAAGTTTAAAGAGGTGTGTCTGGAACTTCTTCGGTTCATGTGGCGCCAGGAAAGCAGCATTCTAGCTGTCCTGGGTGCATCCGAAGGTCATCCTTGCACGACTAGCTGCTCACTGGAGCCCGTGATTGCGTCATCACACTGCTGAATCAACAATTCGCTGCATGTCACGCCCACAAGTGTTTGTTGCAAAGAAGTGCCGATGCTCTAACATCACCAGTCTGTGCCTGCAGTAGTTTATGTTGCCCCGTCACGGGGTTGCGCTTGCGCTAGCATGCATGTCCCAAGTGCTGCCCCAAACAACTGGCCGTTGTGACTCTACCTTGCTCAGTCTTCTGCAGTTGAAGCCGAAAAGCTGTACTGCCTGATGCGTTTTTGGCAATAATGTGACACTCATCAGTTGGAGTGAGCCATCGCACAGGCTCGTTTATTGGAACCACAGGTCTGTAAGTCTTTGCTTCAGTACATTGACATGCAGCCACAAGTCACAAGTTGTCTGTGCTTACCTATTCACCCCCAGGCACGGCAATGACTGGATGCAGCACAGAACTCGGCTCTGAAAGGGAAAGAGCTTCGATTGATGCATCCCGACTGTAGACCCGGCTTTAGACGAGCTCTAGGGCAACCTCTGACGTTTCCTTCCGATTCCTCCCGTGGCCCACCCTTATTTGAGCCTAGTCGTGGACAGCTGCTGCTTGCCAAGGGCCTACTGGATGCCAACGGAGGCCGACAAGGGCACTATTGCCTTGCGGCGGTGGCTTGATAAGAGCCTTTGCTCACTTAGTTGTTGTCGTCAACCGAAGTTGTAGCATCCTGGTATCGATAGCACGACATGCGTCCGCTGAACTAAAAACTGCACAGCAGAAACATAGTGACCGAGGAACGGTGGCATCGCCCAGCCCTCAAAGTTCCTGCGCTGGTGCCATGCAAGCCGCTGGAAAGTTGCCATTGCGCTGTTACCAGCAGCTGCGAATCAAGGCTGATCGAACTCATTGAACTCTAAATGCTTGACCCACGCGAAAGGTCAGTCTTCAAAGATCTTCAATTCAAAGCAGCCGCCAGAATATTGTATGAGTCGTGGCTATGGAGAACATCTTGCCACCTCGGGATCAAACGATTAGCATCGGGTCTGAAAGGAAGGTCCTTTCCTTAACCGCTCATCGCTATCAGATCCTCAGGGTGTAGATTCTCGGGTTTGACAAAGAAAAGCACATCAAAGCACCGGATCACGACATAGCATAACATCTTTGTTTGCTGTGGTTGTTTTTGCTTGCCTCTTGTTTGTTGGTGCTAGTTGTATTTTTGTTCGCCTTGTTTGTCTGAGATTGTGTTGGATGTGTCTGCTGTTGGGATTCCTGGCAGTGTTTGGTTCTGATCTTTTGAGTCAGCCCTGCCTCCCAAGCACGGCTCGCAAGACATTCGAATGAATCAAGTAGAAGTAGCAACAATGATAACTATAAGACACTGGTCATATCCATGACTCTCATAGGAATGCCAATAGTGCAGTTTATCTCATGTTCACAGTTCTAATAACCAATATTATGGGTAGTTCTCTAAGTTAGTGTATAGCACTGCGCTCTTACAAACAGAACCCGGAAAGGGACCCTAGCTGAGAGAATGACTCATAATATAGTAAGCTAATGTCACTACATATATATATATATGTATATGTATATTAGATAATGTCACATCATATCATTTTATTTTCCATCAATTATATTTTTATCGTAAGTTACCGGTAGTTAACGACACTAGAGGATCTGTTTCTGCCGAATTGCCCAGGCCTGGAGCCCAGGTGTCGACACGGACATGGCAGTTGGGGTCCAAGGAGCCGGAGAGTCAAGCTCTGCCTGTCTTTGAGGGGTTTAGGGCAGTTTTTGGCGGTTTAAAGTTTAAAGCTTAGGGGTGCTAGGTATAGTGGAGGGATAAGGGGCAGAGATGGCCGATGGGACGGGAAATGCGCGAAAAAATGGCCGGAGCGTCGCATGGAACAAGGATGTTGCAACTGAGGATGGAACAGAGCCGAAACCGGTTTGCATGGCGGATTGCTCACGTTGTCCCCTGAAAATGCTGCATGACTGCAGCAGTGTCACTGCAAGAGATGCAAACAATGCAGATTGATGCTGAGGCGATGCCTGATAAGCACCTGCTTTTCGACACCTACAAGCAGAAGACTCAGTCTCAGGCGCCGGCACAGGTGTCGCCCGGTCAGGATGGACAGGCCAAAGTGAGCACCATCTCCCGAATGCCAAGTGAGCCAAGGACGCATACATCCCAGTGCACAAGCTGCCAGAAAGCCTTGAGGTCCCGAGCGTAGGATCCGGGGATTTGATTGGAGTGGCCTTTTCCTGAGAGTTTCTGCGCTGCAAGTAATGCAGTCTGGCGACCGCCACGGTTGATATCAGTAATCATCACCATCACCAGCAAGAAGGATTTTTCACCACCTGCGAATCAGTTCAGTGTTGCTGTCTGCTGAGGTTGCTGCAGGTGTTGGTGTTGGTGCTGCGAGAGGATGACGACCACGAATACCGGGATGAAGCTGAGCCAGCACCATGATGATGTGTAAGATGAACCTGGTGATGATGATGATAATGATGATGATGATGAGGATGTTGGTGATGGCGACAGTAGTAATATATTGCCGACAATACTGACGACGGTTCGTCCTGTGGCCTTGACGAAGGCGACGACGATGACGACGATAATCATCATGACGAGTGCGCTTGGCGCGGGTGGTTGTCACGATGATGGTGGTGGTTATGATGAGGCGTTGTGGTTCTGGTTATTGCTGCTGCTGCTGTTGTTGTTGTTGTAGTTGCTGCTGCTGTTGCTGATGTTGCTTCTCTTGTTGTTTTCGTTGTTGTTGTTGTTGTTGGTGGTGGTGGTGGTGGTGATCGTGGTGATCGTCGTGGTGGTGATCGTGGTGATGGTCGTGGTGGTCGTCGTGGTCGTGGTGGTTGGCGGTGGTATCTAGCCATTTGATCTTGCAGCTGTTTACTGATTTGTTTACTGGCACAGTTCAACATGCCGAAGTCGTCGCAGGTGGACTAACAGGCTGAACAAGGTGTTCAAGTACTCGGCAGGAGTCTCAGATGTCTCTGACTCTGGATTGACCAATGATGGGAGGAATAGCGGCGAAAGATGTAGACTAGGCCTAGGCTTTGACTTTGTGCACCAGACCTACGGGGTTTGCCCTGATAGCTAGCAGGTCTGGCGTGTCCGGAAAGGGGAAGGAAGATATGTCTTTCAGAATCAGAAGCATCCCATAGCTCCTGCAGGGTCGGGCATGCTTTTGTGTTTTAGTCGGGATGGCTCCACAGCCCGGAAAGTGTTCCCGGCCGTTTCCAACCTGCGGTCAGAACAAATGGGGTCAAGAGCGACGCAGTTGTGGGATGCCTTGGGGAGCAAGCTCTGCAGTGTTGGCTGCGACCATTGTCCATTAGATAGGAATGAAAATGAAAAACGTGTCTGTAGCCTGAGCGGCATTATGAGAAGCTTGAAAGGCACTTCAGCCGACTCGTTGCTGAAGTGAGTGTCTGTCCTCGCAAGTGGTGCATTTCGTTCGCACACACATAATATGGGCCATCTCAGGATATTAAAGTCTTGCCACAGCTCCGACTGCTTCCATATCCAAAAGCTGCAGGCCTTGGCGTGCGTTTCGGCAGGCCGGAGTTCACCCTTCGGGGTTCTGCTAGGGCAAAGCTTCGCTTTGCAGACGTCACCGTCCGTGCTCGCTATTTCAAAGATGTCATTCCCCTTTCACCTGTAGGATCATAGGACAGTGTAGGACACTGTCCTGTGTCCTGCACTGCGTGCAGGCATTGTGGGCACTGTCTCCTGGCCCCTGGTCGCCTCGGGGGCGGCTTTGGGCGGTGCGACGTTGGCCACCGAAAAGGTCAGCCGCATTCAACCAAGAGCAGCTAGCGGCAGCCAGTGATATCAAGGATTAGTTCCAGCAGGTTTCAGACTTAAGTTGCTACTTTGATACAAAGACCATCGGGGACTGTTGGCCGTTCGCTCGTACTAAAGACCATCAGGGACTGTTGGCCGTTCGCTCGTACTGAAGTCTAAGCAGGTAAACCGGGGGCTCACAAGGAGTTGAGTTTCAGAGTTCTTGTTCTTGTGGAGTCACAGCGACCAGAAGCAATTCCTGTTGAGTCGATTGCCATGGGTGCGCTTCCTTGCAGGCAACCGCGAGTGTAGCTGTGCGAGGCTTTTGTTTCTTCCATAACCGCAGGTTCGCAAGATGTTCTACGAGGTGCCGTTCCACCATCAAGACAACGACTAATGCTGATTCTCTAGCAGCTTCGACGCAACTTGCAGAATGCATGTTGCCGGCACCTTAGATAAAGAAGAGTCTCGTCGTAACAACCCTGGCAGAGCAATAGTCTAAGATACTAGCAGTCAGAAAGAATGGCCGTGATAAGAAGCGGTGAAGCTAAAGACCGAGAGCGTCTTGCTCACTCCGGGCTCGTGCTGCCGCACTGAGCAGAGTGTGTTTGCACCTCCACGCCGAGTTGTGCAGATTTTCGCAAACCCAGACATGCGATAGGCAAAGACTGCACGACATCGATGGATTCGATACAGCACCACCAACTATAGCAGTTCGCGTCTAATGCATCCTTCTGCTGTGAGTCATACTTATTGGTGAGGTACACGGCAACTGCACGTGCAGTCAGTTTGCCTGCAGCAGGTCCTGAGTTTCACCCACGAGGGCTTGGGATAGAACCAACTGATGGCCCCGTTTCAATTTTCTGCTGCGCATGCCGGCACTGGAAACATGAAGGCTGAATCTTCTTGCATCTTTAGGCATCTCCCAGACTGCGACCACATCAGAAAGTCTTGTGAGCTTACAGGTTGACACAGAAAATTCCGCGGGCGAAGCTGTTTCAACCATGACACCCAGAACAAAGCATGGTGTTTGTAGTGTCTGGTGCCAGTGAGGAGATGTGAGGAGTGCTTTCTGCCATGATGGCGGAAGAGCCAGCTGGAAAGTGCGCACCGGCAAAGTGTCAGAATGTCGGACCGTAAACCCCACAGGTCAGAGTGCGTTCAGGGCATGAGTGTGTTGGTGTTGGTACTGTGTCAGTAGTGTAGCAGGTCGGAGGTTTGGAGTTCGTAGAAAGCAGCTGGTAGTTGGTGAGTAGTACTATAGAGTAGTAGTACGAGTAGTCGTCGTAGCAGCAGCGCAGCATTGCACGGGTTAGCAAGAGTAGTGGTAGTAGCAGATCGCAGTCGTACCAGTAGGGATAGCAGTGGATGCTACTTTTGGTTACTTTCCCGGCCGACTTCCCAAAACCCGGATGCAAAGCACGGGGTGGAGTTTTAGAAGGAGCAGCAGAAGCATAAGAAGAAGCAGAAGCAACACTCGCAGAACTAGCCGTACTAGCAAGACTAATAGTTCCATTCGTACCAGTCTTACGAGTCGTACTAGCAGCAGTACCAGTCGTAGTAGTAGTAGTAGTAGTAGTAGTAGTGGTAGTAGTAGTAGTAGTAGCAGCAGCAGCAGCAGCAGCAGTCCAGGGAGGTTGACCTAAGTCATAGCGTCTTGTGGAAGTCGTCGCGTGTGCGTGTGGGTAAGGGTGAACTGCTGATCGCTGCCACTAGTGCTACAGCTACAGCTGCAACCGCTGTCACGCTGCTACGACTGCTGCTGCTGCTGCTGCTGCAGCTCCTGCCCATGCCCCTGCTCCTGCTATAAGTACTTCATAGTACTTCTGCTAGTGCTGCTCGTGCTCCTGCTCCATCTCCTGTCGGTGCCCCCGCTCTTGCTGCTGCTACTGCTACAAGTGCTGCTCCTGCCTCTGCTTCTGTTTTGTGAATTGAGCATGTGCACGCGGAATGGCTGGGTTTGATGTGTCGTGATGAGACTTGTGTCTCGAGCAGGTGCTCGTGGAACAACGCGTCTACATTCATGGGGAACGGCTGGCAATGATGTGCTGTGATGTTATTTCATCACTTGTGTGTGTCTGTGTCTCGTGTGCGGCTGCTTGTGAGTCGTTTTGCGCTGGAAACGCACACCTCCACCTCTGCACACTTGTGCACACGCACTCACACTGTTACTGCTACTGCTGCACCGTTGAAAACCCCTCTTGAGACCCTCAGTGCTCCTGCTTCTGAAGGGCACCTGTCAATGGGGATTTCCATGTTTTGCATGCTATGATCTACGAAAACCTTGCAGTTTGCCAGCGTGTCGACCTGATTTCTGTTGTTTTGAGGCTCGCCCGAACAGGCCTGCAACACCGCGTGTCAATGGGGATTTCCTCGAACAACACATTCTGTGCAATAATGACTTCTCGGCTCCTGCGACTTCACTTTATGCTGCGTGGCCCGGCAGTGCCGCGACTTGTTGAACACTGCCGCGACATAAGTCTACCGCTCGCAGTAGTAGTAGTAGTCGTCGTCGTCGTAGTAGTAGTAGTACAACAGGAAATGCGAAAACAAGTGCAAGCCAGCATACCTTGACCCGGCTCTGGACATTCCAGCAAGAAGACCAGCTGCAACCTTCAATTGTTCTGGCAAGTCCCATGCTGCATAGGAAGTGCGAAAATCAAATCTACAGGAGTCGGTTTGCAGGGTGTCCCCTTTAATCTCAGGCAGGAATCAGCCGTCTCGACGTTATGCACATGGATGTGGGCTCAGAAAGCGATCATAACACATTCATGAGGAGCGCACAGCGAGCTTGAAGAGGCAAATGATCCATGGCTCGCGTTCTTGCACGACGACAACCAACGCAAGACTGCATGCCACATGGCTTAGGACTAAGGGCAGACTGGCTTAAGAACAAGGGAACGATGTTTGTTAGGGCAGACTCTGTTAGACAGTTACGTTAGGCATGTAATAATTCGCCTTTGCCATGGCCTCCACGGAGGCCGTTCAGCCTTTGCATTGTTTTTTTTCAGACTTCTAGCTCAGAAGATGGGCTTCGATACCAGCACGCCCCCGTCTCGAGAATCTTCGAAGCATCCGAAGACGAAGTCCCTGACGTTCCATGTTCTGACATGAAACATCGCAATGTCGCAGCATTGCTTGGCTCGTGACTGTTGGGTGAAAGCTGCCCACGCTGAAGACACTGAACCAAGCCGAAAAGGTAAATTGCACATTCAGATATAATGGAGCCTTCTGTGCCGTAACGTACTCTGCAAGGTGTTTGCACCCGGGGTTTCCTCGTGTCTGCCTTGTCGCGAGGGGTCCAGCGATAGCTCGGTGTTGAAATCTGCTAGCCGCTAACCAATGCAGCATCATGCTGCTTCGTGGCTTAAATAGCTGTGGAAGAGCCAGTCTGGAACCAGCCTGATTCTTTGATCGCGCGCATTTTGGCCTCATAGTAAATGTTTGACAGTACATGTTGCTGTGCATCCTAATCCGGCAGTGTCGAACTGTGTGTCAGCGGAATTCCTGAGCTGGCTGTGGCTCAAACCTTATTGCTCAAGACGGTCAGGTCGAAATCCAGCAGACAAAATGATGCCAGCCTCAAGCGCTAGAGGGAACCTGACCCGAACCAGCCGTTCAAGATCAACCAAGAAAACTTTTGTGACGTGCCTGGAGGAGGAAATCTCTCCCCTACCTTGTCTTGCCTGCGTGCCCTGCCGCCTGCCCCATGCCCTGCTCAGCTCTGGCCTGCCCTCCTTGCACTACCCACCCCACGCGACCATCTTTTCGCTCTGGCAGTTGAAGCCCTCCGACCTCGCCTCTGAAAGTAAAACGACTGTCGCAGGTTGTGCCGCAGACGATCGGTGCTGACCTTCATGAGGAGCAGTTGATGCTAATGGCATGTGTGACTCCTGTGTGTTTCTAAGGAGTTTGGTTGGGAGTGCTAGTGGCTGCTAGTGGGTTAGTGGTTATGTTAGCGTTTGTATTTCTTAGTATTGTGAAATACCAGTTTTCGTAGTGGCCATAGTCATAGTCATCGTAGTAGTAGTAGTAGTAGTAGCAGCAGTAGTAGCAGTAGTAGCAGTAGCTGTAGCAGCAGCAGCAGGAGGAGGAGGAGTAGTAGTAGTAGTAGTAGTGGTGGTAGTTGTTGTTGTTGTTGTTGGTGTTGGTGTTGGTGTTGGTGTTGGTGTTGGTGTTGTTGTTGTTGTTGTTGTGGGTGGTGGTGGTGGTGG
>CAJNJA010012698.1:0-16737 GCA_905231915.1 Symbiodinium necroappetens | reverse complement strand
GGTGGTGGTGGTGGTGGTGGTATTACTAGTGCTAGTACCAGTCCTAGAATTAGTTATCAGCAGAGTAACAGCAGTCGTAGTGGTGGTAGTAGTATCTGTCTTGGTTTTGGTACTAGTATTGCTGTTCCTAGTGACGTGGCACATTGTTTTGTGCGTCCACCAAGTCTTTGAAAATAAACAACATCCCCTCTGACCTGCGGGGTCGACTAGTCAGTTATGAAGTACGTCTTACAGACACTGCTTGTGTAGACGTGCTAAGTTGCTAAGTGCTGAGGAGGGTTTAAGGGGATTCAGGAGGGTTACGCGGGCCTATGTTGCAGGAGCCGGCAGCATGGTCTGAAGGGTTGAAGCTTGTGGTTTGAGGGGGCGGGGGTTTGTGTGTGTGTGTGTGGGTGTTTGTTTCACGAGCGGTAGGGGGGGGGGTTCACGGGGGCTTTGGTGCTTGGTCTATCTGGTATATCAGTACTGTTCCAAGTGTTTCCTGAGTGTTGCTAGGAGGTATTCAGGGGTTTTCAGGGTGGGTTCAAGGGTGGTCTAGGGTGTTCAGGGGGGAGCATTGGCGGTTTTGGGGCTGAAGTTCGGTTATTTAGGAGAGGGAGCTCAAGACTGATCCGAGGCCTCGAGCACCCTCTCAGCAGTCGTAGCGGCAGTCGTCGACGTAGTAGCGGTAGTTGCATCTTCAGATAGCCTCCTTTCTCGAGAAGCAACAGGGCCGCATGCCTGGACTGGAGCAGCGGCATTTCGGAAGTCTTTCCAAAGAATGAATCTCCCGACTCATAGAGCGTCCGAGGGAGCCCAGGATCTTCGGGCTGCGGGTTCGAGTTTAACGCAGGCGTGCCATAAGGGCCTCCAAACCCTCCCTGCCTTCCTCAGCCGAAGACAAGATAAGGGCCAAGAGGCCAAGAGGTGATTTGATCAAGGCTGGACAGATCAGCAAATAAAGTGAAGGCAGAGACCCAATGAACTGGCATCCCGCTGAAACCTTGCAAGGAACCGCGGTCCGATGGCGAGAATAGCAGCGAGGCAGGTGAGCAGTTCAGAGTGAAGGTGCACCGTTGGACGTTGCAATGCGCTTCTCAGGCCGACTTGGCTTTGAATGTGGTGCCTTCGGAGAAGAGCGGCCGAGACATCAATCGCACAAGGCGGAAGCATCAAGCGCACGAGGCGCGGGCGCCGGGGGCCATTGCTGTCCGAAATGCCGCTCTCGGAGTAGTGTCATTTTGCTGCTGCTCTTTCTGCTTGCTTGTTATGTCGGTTGTTGCTGTAGCTGCTGTAGCTGATGTGTTTTACTCCCGCCCCCACTCTGGTGTGAGCTTTGGTCCTTGTGCGCGTTCGTTTTTTGGAATTTGGCCACGAGGATGGCTGACAGGCCCCATGCCATACCTGCGACTCTTAGCAATTGTTTAGATGGGCAACATCTCAAGGCTTCGAAATCGAGAGTCAGAAGAATCCTGAGCATGACCTGGCTTATCCTGTGTGGACACGGATGTGTAGGCAATAGATGAGGAGAGAGGGGGAGAGAGAGAGAGAGTGTGTGTGTGTTTACGAGATAGGGGTCTGTGTCAAGACCCTTTATGCCCTAGGGAGAGAGCGAGAGAGGGAGTGACAAAAGGACCCATCGTGAGTGTTCCCCGCTCCTGCGACGTAAAAAACTCCATACAGTGCTCTAAGCCGACAGAGGCTGACAGGGGACCCAAGTCGTAGCTTTTTGTCATGATGTTTCGGGAAGACTGTTGACGGTAGATACTGAACTTTAACGGGGCCAGCCAGCACACAGCCCTGCAACGACTGGCAGCAGTGTCCTGTTGTGACTACCGGCTCCTAGCAACAGAGGGGACACTCTAGGAGCACAGCTTCTTCGAGGCACGGGGGGTTCCTAGAACTGTCTCAAGGGTGGACAAGGCTGGGAATCGAGGTCACGCTGTAGTTTCACGCCGACTCACCGGACACGATCACTGGCGTTGCGCGCCAGGGACAGAGAGTATATGTGCAAATATTTGCATATATATATATATATCTCTATCTATCTATCTATCTATCTATCTATAGCACGCATACATGTGGACACACATGTACTGCGCATGATCTATATGTATGTATATCTCTATACACACATCATGTATGTGCGCACATGCATGCACGCTCGTATCGGTGTTTGTTCCTCGGGGCTCTAATTCAGGAAACCCTCGCAAAGGACGAGGGCAACTCCTTCGGCAGCCCAGAGCTGAGTTCCAGCTTTTGCTGAGCGGGTCCTCCTGGCCTGTGGTGCGAGTTTCTATTTGCATGTGTGCTCCATCATGAAGCCTCCAGTAAAGTAAGTTGTAACTACGTCACCAGCCCTGGAGAGACATAGATCCACATCCATGTTCACAGGTGACGAGGAGCAGGAAGAAGCGCGGTTGCTCGAAGAGGCCACCATCCTGCATCAATTTTTTGTCATAGACAACAAGTTTTTCTCGGCTGTGCTAGTTGCAAGACATGATTTGCTCATGTGAGCATGGATGCAGTCGCCTCTGTATTCATATATATATATATATACACACACACTTGCTCCTGATGCTTGATGTGGATCGTTACCCAATGGCATTTGATGGCAAGCTGCTCGAGCTAACCTGTGCCAGACCCATCATGTGGCCAAGTCGAGTCGATGGGTGGCTTACTGGATCCACCACACTGGCCAGAGCGTTCCAAACCAGTCACAGGCTCACATCGATGGGATCCACGGCTAAACAGCACCTAGACTCTCACTAGTCACTAGACTTAGTGGCTGGAATCGCCAGAGTAAGGAACAAACGCCTAATCGCTAGCAGCATTTGGAAGTCGGCACCCGCGTGCCACAAGGCCTCGGATCGAAAGCATGCTAAAACTCACCAACGACTTTTCCTGGTGCCAAAAGTAGTCAACTAGCTGTTTGTATGTTTTGTGAACTCGACTGTGTAGAATCCAACAATCAATAATTTTTGCTTTGAAATTGGAGAAAATTCGTTTCCAGCCCAGCCTGGCGCCAAGAATGATGGTCCCCAGGCCCCAGGCCGACAAATACGATCTACAAGTCTCTTTACAGCCAACTAAAGCCGTTGCATGTAGAGTGTATTTCCTTTTCAGTATTTCATTGAACTGTTCATTCGTTCATCAAAGATCTTGAGAGTTTTGCAGCTCTTTATCGGCGCAGGCGAGCGGGGCCAAGAGCCACGCTCAACATCACGCGCAGGAGGACCTGCTCTGATTTTTAGCTGACATGATTAGCCTTAGCTCCGTTCCACACTTGACTTGGGAAGGGAGGGGCATGAAGACACTGACGCAGAGACCCACGGCCAGAATTACACAGACAGGCACACCGTACACCATCAGGCAGAGACAAGAGCGCAGACATGCATGTACTGCGCGAAGCTTCCGTGGACCTGCAAAGTTGATCCGTATTTACAAGTGAAGCTGCCGGGCATTCCAACAACAGTCTGCCGTGGTCGGCTGCCCGAAGGTTGTCACCTTGGAATGCCCACTGGATCTTCATCGTGCCCGCTTGTGCCAACATGTGCCAATGTACCGATACGACCCGACATATTCCGACACGACGGTCCGTGAGGGACCCAGCCGAGACAAGCAGTGGTCGTATGACTGGCGAGCGCAAGCCCTTGTCCAACAACACAGACTTAGATGCTGAAAGAAAGGAATGTGCGCACGCACTCACGCATGCATGACGTACACACACGCACACACAGAGACAGATCAGACACACGTGCACACACACACACACACCCAAAAGTATGTAGCAAGGACATGCGCGCACACGTAATTTCGAAGACATGCACAAATCATTGCATGTGTTCATGCGCGTGCTCAAGATCAAAACATTGTATCAGGTGTAGTTGCAACCAGTGGCATGGTCATGAAACGGCCAGTGGCTGCCAACAGGACAAGTCTGTATCTAGATATGTATATATATATATGTATATATATATATACACTCCTGTATGCATGCAGATACAGTTTTTGATGCATTCAATGCGTTTCGAAAAACCTATAGATGATTTCAGGTCAGGATCCAAGAGCATTCGGGGAAGTGGCCAGAGAGAGACGGCGCAGCAAGCTGGGAGGCAAACAACCCTGTCTAAGCAAGCACACGTCTTCATCCCAGTCCAGCCCATCGTCCCAAATGGCAAAGCTTTCGTCAGTGTTTCTTTCATCGAAGCTGGACCGATTCGGCTTGCATTCTTGTCCGGTACGCTGCGCATGCATGTGCTGACTGACAGCTTTGCATGAGCACAATCCATCCGTCCATGCATGCATGCGTTGACTCGTACATGTTTAGTCAGCGGCCGCATGAGTGCAAAGGAATGAGCAACTTATTCCAGTAGAGCTGTGACCATGCCGCACCAAGACGGCAAAACACTTTGTCATACATGCTACAGATGCGAGGACCATGCGAAGATGAGTCGAAAGGACGCAGCCACTAATCTCGTGCATCTCGCCAGCAGAGATGTTCAGAATGGAGTTTGCCCTTGTTTGCCCAGTCGTTTGCGTACTTCGGCGTCCGGTGTCGTGTGAGCTTGAGTGTGTCAGCAGCCTAGTAAGACCTGAGAATGTTAGGGCTGGCAGACACCTCACATATCCTCACATACCAGCCTGGTGCCTAGGACTTGCATGGTGGGTGCGAGCGTGCTGAGCCTACCTCGCATGGTGGCGAACAATGGCTGGGTGTGGGCCTCGGCTTGTCCCTTGCAGAAGTAGAAGTGAAGTTTTTGTACAGCAGCTTGTCTCAGTCGACAGCGGTGCTGCAGCTCAAGGGGCTTTGGGTTTGTCATTGCTTGTCGATCTTCAGCCTATAGCGATCCAGAGCGCGGCAGGGCCGCAGACCGAGCAACTCGTTGCAGCAGGTGCTGGGTCCAGCGATGGTTGTCTTTGCCGGGGCGGTGTCCTACCACGCTTGCATGCTTGCCTGAGCCTTGCGAGTCAAGCAACTGGTGGGCAGATGGGCTTCTGCGTATCACTGGCTGGCTGTCTCCGAATTTAACAGCGCAATAAGCGTCATTCAGTCGTGGCTGTCAGCAAAGAGCTTTCCCTTTCATTGCGTTTATCTTCACCCCAGGTCTTCTTGTTTTGTGATGGGAGTGGGAGGCCGTTACGAGTGAATTCAGCCAGTCGTGTCATGCTGAGTCCATGAAAAGATGTGTACACATGCTCGGCATCAGATGCAACAGGTCTTCATGTTACCGCATTAACTCAAGCAGTTTGTAAGCGAGCCCCATGCCACGAGCATCCAGCTCCGTGGGATTGTTATTGACATGCTTCTCGCTTTCACGTCGAACCATTGTGCATGCCAGCTGCGACGCTTTAAAGTCTCCAATGGTTAAAAGGAACAAGGGCGTCAAGTGCCGCAGGAACATCGCATGCCATCTTCATGACTGTGAAGAGGCTCCCAAATCATCTGAAAGTCAGATCTTAAAACTGTGCTCGAAATAAGAAAGTCTAACAAGGAAATACTACTATCTGATCGTCATCAGCTCGTTTATTCCCAGCTTTGGGCACTCTGAGGTGGACCGCGCACTCGAGGCCATAGCTGTCGCGCACGGCACTCATCCCAGAAATATCGGCCACCTGGCTGCAAGCTACTGCTGCTGCTTCCGCAGCTAAGATGTAACCTTGTTGATGTCTTCATGATAAAGATGTACTCGTAACAAGCACCGGGAGTCGGCCTGCTTCCGGGGCCCGACACCGCAGAGTATACCGCTTGATGCACCCGCTTGGGATTTATTGCCATTCTCCATCCCAGATGCTGACGGCCGGCAGACAGTGTTTGGTCTCGGGGGCCAGTTGACAAGCCGAGGTGACGTCGTCCAGGACCGGCTCTATTCACTCTATTCATAACGACGTTGCGTGTTGTGGACCACTTGTGCAGCGGATGAGTTTTCACCGCTGTTGTTGCATCGACGCACTAGTTTCTGCAGCATACTTGTCATGTCTTGTCCTGATGATGCAGTCAGTATGTAGCAGTCCAGTCCTCGATAAAGCCCTGTTGCGACTCCCTTCCGTTGCTCGTGGCAGCTTCAGATTTGGTACACCCGAAATGGATCGAAATGGCATTCCACAATGTCCGTGACTGTACCCCGGCCATGCGAGTGTAGCATATCCCAGCATTCTGAATCTTGGAATCTCACGGTTCGACCACAGTTCCTGAATTTCCATACCCCATCGCTGGTCGCACACATCGTGCCACACAGACTTACATGTTTCGACTCGTGTCCGCAATACAAAATTGCGTTCCTGGAGTCCGGAAGCATATTAAGCCGCACGTGTCCGACCCGGCCGTTATCCGCCTCAAGTGACACTCTTCGGTCGTTCACGTGTAGAGGCCTGTACGAATACTGCTTGCTTGTGCCGGGTGTTCCAACTGAGAAGCACGTTCAGATAGCACTCTTCCATGCTGCACGAACATCTGTTACTTGTGCTGTTTTTTCTTTCCCTCGTAAGCCCGTGGGGATATCACATCAAAGAAGCACGCTAACCAATACTGGATTGTATGAATTGTTGAGCTCCACTCCAGCCTGCTTATGAGGAAGACGTGTGTAAGCCACGCGCTGTGTGCCTCGAGCTGGCGCTTGCTTCATTGCTTTTCGCCAGGAGTGCTTCGGCCAGAGTGGTAGACGTGTAGCTCCTTGGCTCGACAGCTCACAGCGCTCCGCACATACTGGTACTGTACGAAAGGTTTACGAATCAGATGTGAAGTTCTGAAGGATCCATCGCATCGGGTATTTGGGGAGGCCCGAGCCAATCTCATGAGGGAAGCGGAGCTGAGGTTCTCATTCTGACTGGCGTCTTTCAAATCAGCGCCTCTGCCGAATGCTAATGGTTGTGATTTTGCTTTGGTCTCATGCAGCTCGTGAGGCGTAGAAACGACTTGAAGAAAGATGCATGTAGAACAGCCCGCTCAGGCAAGTGTGGTGTGTACTTCGTGGTTATTGGGACCAACCTCAACTACATCGCTGGCTGGGTCTCGCAGCGTGTTTGGGCAGTAACAGGCTGGGCCGGTCCGGGCCAGTGGTCACGTACGCCAGCAACTCATCACTCGAGGTGCGGTTCTGTGCATGCGATTAATCTTCGTGCGGGACATCACGGTGATATCCAGATGGCGTGGAACTTGACCGCCGTGTCAGACTAGGCTGGCATTCTCGCAACGCCGCAACTGGTTGTCGAAGTGTGGCCCAGGTCTGTCATTGGCACGCTTGGGTGCACTTAGCTCGAGGTATAATAACTTGCCATCAGACGCATTGCATCTGAGGTGTGGTGGCATCCCTTTGCTACCTTTTCACAATCACTGCCGGAGGTCGGCGCAGTGGGCTCGTTGGAGGTGTGAGTACACGATGAGCGCAGCCTTCAGGAGAGACTGTTCATATTACGGGCCCGAAATTGTGGCAAGTTGATTTCATGCTGAGGGCCCTGATGTTGCTGACTTGAGTGAGGCGCTCCACTCCTTGGAGCCATGGTTCCCATCTCGCTGTTGCCAAAAGCGTCGTGTCTGTAGGCCGCAAAAACCCCTAGAGCCTTGGGAGGTTTGGGGAGGGGGTGGGGGGGGGGGGCGGGACGGGCACATAATTGGCTGACGTGGTGGGGTGATCTAGGCCATGCGTGCTCGAGAACCCAATAGTGGCAACCAAGCAAGCTAAGCCGGCTTTTGACCACAAAGCTACAGGCCTGTACCACGGTACTCCACCTATGAAATCATGGGAACAATCTTGTTTTCGTCAACACCAGCCTCACAATCGACATCAACGTCGCATCATCAAGCAGCAACAATAGAATCAGCAAGACCGGTATTGACCACATCGCCATGACCATCGTCGCCATAAGCCATACAGCCCTCATCGTTGCACCCTACAGCGCTTAACCCAATATCCTAAACAATGAATCCCAAAGCCCGCCCTAGAACCTAGCGACGTTTGGTCATGAAGATGTCGGGGCGGAATGACCGCATAATTGGGTTTTGGGCGCACGGCTTACATGCCTGACAGGCTTTCAAGCGGCAGGGCGTCCTGGTGAGCACGGCTCAGCAAGGAGTGGTTTAGTCGAACAGTTTGTGCACAGCTTCCGAGCATGTGTTAAACCTGTTGCTAAATGCATTGATGCTGGCAGATGGCCTGAGAGCTACAGCGACATTTTGGCGGATTTTGTTGGAAGCTGAGAGTCGCGAGATGTTGGACGCTGCCGAAACGTGATCTTGTTGGGTTCCCTAAGAACACTTTTATCGAGCTGAGGCCGTCATGGTCTACGCATATTCTCCAGCAGACGTGCTGCCCGTCATGAAGCACGACATGAAGGATCGGTGTTATCTGAGAGCCTCAGGCTTGGCACATGTGAGTTTCATGGTCCCATGTGATGGCTGCCAGCAGGAGCCGCAGCAGTTGTGCTGGGCTTTGCGAATGTAGCCTGGCTAGCGGCCACCCGCTTCTCCGAACATTTTTGTTTAGATTGGCTAGGGTTAAACCGCGGTTGGAATCTCCGGTTGCATGTGGCACCAACGATCAGCTCAGATCCTTTCTCGCCGTCACCGGCATCTATGTCGGGCTGGGCTGTGCAGCTGAGCTTGTACTTGGATGAGCTTTGTGTCTCTTTGTGTCCTTCGAGCTGGTTGCTTGAAGTTTTTGGCAGTAGCTCAGTCAGATAGGCATCCTAAAGCATCCGGGTCTTTCATGGCCCACGATCTGCAGGATGTAGCGCGCATGTTTGCGAGCGCTTGTCCAACCCTGGTTGCATACTTCAACGTTTCAGTCTTCTACCAAGTTGCACTGCAACCGAACCCTCTTTGTGGATGTCCGGGCATCAACAAGTCAACAGTTACGATGTCACAAGATGCTAAGGTGGCTTTCCTTGGTTGGGGCGAAGATGTTGCCGGCAACATTCTGAGTCGGCCTCAGCGGGCATCCTGGGTTTGGGATTTTGGGGGTTGACCTGAAAGTATGTGGCTTGCAGCATGCAAACCGGCGTACTGGCAAGATTGCATTCCAGAGATGAGCTGACGGATTTTCGACTCCAGCTCAAGCCAAGCTAGGCCGTGCTACAAGTAGGCTAAGGTCCCCTCACGCCAGCTAGACTCACTTGCATTTGTTTCGGGTTCACCGTCTTGTGCCTGGAGCAGCCAAGATCTGGCCAGACTTTCCTGCCATTTTGACTCTTTGTCCTGGCAGTTCTTCAATTTCTCGCGATGTCTTCTCTCCACAGCTAGGACGAGAACCTACGAATACCTCTTGTTCTTGCTGATTATTGCCACGGCTTCAGCGCGTACTGAGTATTGTCAATTCTCATCACATGTAAATCTGCCACCACGGTTGTTTTTCTCCTGAAGTCGCACAGTGCCTACTCTTCGTGTTTCCGTGCTCGGGAGTTTCAGAGATACGAAACCCCAGTACAGAACCGTAAAGGAAACACATTTTTGTGCAAGTGTAAGTTCCAAATATATAGGCACTTCTGTTTCTCGCCAAATCCCGTTGTGCATCTTCTTGAAAGGCTTTCGATGTGTGAGCGCCCTGGCTGCCCTGGGAGTGTCCCGGAAACCGAGACTCCGGGGCAGAAGCAGCTCGGATGTCGCAATATGAAGCAGTATGTGGGGCTTCTGTTTGAAAGTGCAGGGATAGTTGATTCTGGGGCTCCGGGGTCTTTACAATGAGGATCCTATTCTGCAGCGTCCCCAAGTTTTTGATACTCCGATTTGTTGGATGTTATAAGTGTACGCGCAGACGCAGTAAAGCATGTTGCTCTACATATACAATATACTGCAAAACTAACCGAGAACTTTCAATCTTTTGCGGCATTGGCCCATCTCTGGACCAGAGTTGCGAGCTTTGCGGTGTGGTAAGTTTTCGTTTTTGTCAAAACATCTGTACGTATTGCAATTCGGAGCGGGCAGCGAAGGAACAAAGCATAGTGTCTGTGAGTATGGGACAGAAATCGCTAGCCAAATTACTGCATTTCATTTTGCGGCATTTCGTCGCAGTTTGGTATCCATGCAAAGTGGTGCAAAGCGAGCTTGTCGAAAACTCACCGAAAAGCATCCGGGATAGGAGTCGGAGGGGGGGGGGGGTAGGGCGGGCAAAGAAATCGCAGAAGCCGCATCCAGGTTTCGGATAGGTTTTCTTCCAAATCCGGCCCAGCTTCCCACGCGTTGTCAAAACATGGGTTTTTGCCTTGTGCCGGTGTTTGCGATTGTGCAGCCCTGATCCCAAGGTGGTCGAGCTGGGTTTCAACATCATCGCTCAATGTTCTAACATTGGCTCTCTAAGACTAGATATGGCAAACTGTGCCAGTACACAAGCCACGGAGGAATATTTGCACCGGAGAGTAAGACTCCTTTGAAATACCAGAATGTGCAGTGTCAGTGTGAACCTCCAAGGGCGTATTTAGTCACGTGACACCTTGTATGAGTGTGTGAAAAAGACACGGTTGTTGACGTGCGGTGATCACTTCTTAAATGGGGTCCTGAGTTTCCTGCTCTTGCTCAGGTGGATGCTTGGAGCCTCAGATGCAAGGAAGGAGTTTCAATAGGTCTCCGAGGTTTTTGTGTTTTTTGTAAGGTTCCTTTAAGGGTTCGATTCTGCATGGCAGGTTATTCAACCCAGCTTGTTTCATGCGATGCCAGGATACCTTCTGGCTTGCGCTGTGGTCTCCAACCTCATGGTTACGGCTCCGGTGGTGCTGCCCCTGGGCTGCAGGTGATGTTTGCATGTACAATTTGCTGGTGAGTCGGCGGTCCCACTGTCAGAGTCTTTTTACGCTCTTGTCTGTAATGTGTATCGATATGATCATACTACTAGTGCTGTCAACATCGCTGCCATTGCTATGACTGCTACATTCCGGACGTGAGGTAAAACTTGTACATGTGCAGCTGTGTACACTTTACTTGAGAACACGTTCAACCCTGCGAGCTTTGCTGGTACGATGACTATCAACATGGATTGTCCAGGTACTGCGTTTTTCGAGTTCTCGAAGCCGAGCACTCCCATTTGCTGTCCAATGCCGTCGTCAATGGGAGTCTACGAGTTGTGGCCGTGTGCCTGGGCTGTCGGGTTTCAGGTTCCGACGTCAAGATGTTGCTACGATTGTGGTTTCCTGCCGATACCGGTAGGTGAGTATGCACGACGAGCAGCAGTATGTTTATTCGTACGAAGGCCGAATGGCAGACTTGATACAGGCTTGATCATGTTGTTCCAGTTACTCTGGGGTCGTGGGTTCATCGCAACCATTGCAAAAGAAGGGTGCACCGTCCAATAGCCCGGTGACGGCTCGTCTTCTGAACTTCTGAGCTTAGATCCAGGGCAGCTTCTGCGAGATGTTTAACACTAGTTCTCCCGAGAAGCAGGGACCGACAAATGCTGATTGATTGAAACGACTCAGGATGGGTGCTCTGATGGTGGCCTTGTTCATGCCATACTTCACAGAAGTTCTGGCCGTCCCGTGCCTGAAGTTTCGCTTTGGAAACCAGGCTTAAGCAACGGAAGGGAAGGCTGGGCTGTTTCAGCAAAAGACATGAAAGCTGTCCGTGCTGGGGCCCGGATCTCGACCCAGGTGATCTCCACTGGTTTGCTAACAATTCTGCAGGTCTTCGTGGCAGCCTCAGCAAGCCTGCTTCAGCCTTCTTTGTGTGTGTGTGTGTGACGATCTTATCACTGCGCATCCCTCGCGGCCTGCACCGTACAAACATCATCAAACAACTTCGTGAAGAGTCTCGTTCATTCGGAGCAGTCCGAAGTCCTCAAAAATCTCAACACCCCCCAACCCTTCCCCACTTCTGGAGAATCGCACACACACACACACACGCACATTCACTCACACACACACACACCCGCACACACACACACACCCGCACACACACACACACCCACCCGCACACACACACACAACAAAGAGTCGCAACACACATTCGCATACACGTACGTGCAGGGTGCCATGTATGTAAGTAGGTTAGGGGTATATTGCGTGTGTGTGTGTGTGTCTGTATGTCTGCCTGCCTGCCTGCCTGCCTGACTGACTGCCTGTCTGTCTGTCTGTTCGTCCGTCTGTCTCTGTTGGTCTCTACGTCTAAACTTCCATCCTTCTGTCTGTCGGTGTGTCTGTGCTTGTCTACATGCCCGCATGCATGCATGCATGCATGTATAAGGATGCACAAAGCTTACATCAACTCATCAACTAACAAACAAGCATCTCTGCGCATGCAAGATCATATCTTTTACATCTCAACACTCGAACCCAGGTACGGTCCTGCTGGTCCCGCTGCTTGGCGTCATTGTCATCCTTTGAGCCCAGGCTCTGGAGAGGCTTGGTTCAGCATTTCGGGTTCAGGCTCGGCCCTCTGATTAAAACTGCCCTCTAGGCTGTAAGCCCCGCAACTGCTAAAATATCCTAACGCCATTGCTTGACAAGGACTGCTGCAGGGGATTGTAAACGGGTATAACAACTGGTGAGCCCTAAACCCTAAGCCCTAAACTCTAAGCCCTAAACTCTAAGCCCTAACCCTAAGCCCTACACCCTAAATCCTAAGCCCTAGGCCCTAAGCCCTAAACCCTAAGCCCTATGCCCTGCACTTGAGGGTTTCCAGGTTACGGGTTTTAAGGCCAAAGAAGCTTCGGGATTCGGGGCTTCGCGGCTGGTGGATCAGCGAGGAGTTTCATCGGGCCAAGGATCCCGAGAGAGGTGTCGGGTTTCGGGTTTAGGGCTTCGGGCTTAGGGTTTAGGGTTCCTTAAGCCACTCCTGGGAAACCCTAACGCAAGGCCCCGGCACCTCAAGACCAGGAGCACCCGGACAATGGAAACAGAAGTGCGGGACTTGGGGCTTTGGCAACCCTAAACCGGTTTAGGGTTTGGGGGATCATTTCTTCTGGCCCAAAGTAGCCCCCCTTCTAACATCGACACGTCGGCAGGTCCTGCAGAGTCTTGTCTACTAAGGCCTTCATGTCGCCCAGCTTTTGGTCGACCTTGCTCAGGATTTGGGGTTTAAGTTTTTGGGGTCGAGGCTGCATCTCGGCAAACAGGGGGTCTTCGTGTCGCGGCCACATAGGCCAGGCTGAATGGTTTGCAGGGGCTGCTTTTTCAGGGTTCAGCTTGCAAAGACGCATCCTGCTGCTTGGTAGTATGCCCCGAAGGCAATTACGCTGAAAACCATACAGTCTTCGCGAAACTCCTTTGCCTGGGATCTTGAAACCGAACCTGAACCCAGCCGCCCCAACCCCTAAAAGCCTAAACACACGAGAAGAGCGGCTTTGGCTTTTATGTTCAGGGCTTGAAGGGCTTGTGTGCAAAATAAGGGGCTTCAAGGCTTCAAGGTTTGCGGATGAGGATCTGGGGGGGGGTGTTTCGGCCGTGGAGTTTTTGGCAAGTTTAGGCAAAGCCTACCCATAGGCCCCTAAGTAGTTCTTTTTTGGGATTTCCTTATAGGATTCTAAATATAAGCCATAAAAAGGAACTACTTAGGGGCCTATGGAAAAGCTAGAAAAGGTAAAGCGTCCAACATCCTCACTGCAGAGGCCATGAACCTAAACCACACCTTGCAATCCACCCCAAAACGCTCTTAGCTGTCCATCAGGGGCTGAGTACCCCAGCCCAAAGAAGGTTAACCTCTCAACTATGGTAGGATTATATAAGCCCAAAAAGGTTAAAGATTACCTACTCAGCTGCTAAGGGGTTTAGGGTGCAGGATCTTGGGTTCAAACCAGGATCGCCCGATTTGAAACACAGCTCCCGCCTCTTGCGCTGCCGCAGCCATCGCGTCATCGAGGTCCTGTCTGGAGTCTTGAGTTGACAGGATGCGGGCATCCAGAGATGCAACACCCTAGGACCCTCCAAGGACAACTCCCAAGATGCTGTGAAGAATGAGTGTAGAAAGCCCCGGCCCCAACGGATGTACGTCAGCCTTGGTAGCTCATGCACTGCGTCGTGACTGGATGCAGCAGTGCTCCAACCGCTGTCGTGGAACCGCATCGCACCGAGCACAGCAAAATGTGGCCAAGTGGAAAGAAGCAGAACAGCTCTGAGACACAAACGCACAGACAGAAAATCGCGGAGCATGGTGCGCTTCGCACTGGATCCTGTGTTTCAGCGAATGTAAAAACACACACACACACGTGTCTGCCTTCATCAGAGCCTGAAGCAAACATTCTGAGGTCCGTTGGGGGATCTCTGATGCAGAGCCCTCTTAAAGCCCCAAGTGCTTTGAACTATACCTAAGCCAAAGACGTATAGCCTACTATATATAGTTACTATAGCCTAACCCTAAAATCCTAAAACAGCCTCATCCGATAATCTATTAAACCCTATGAGCTTTAAACCCTCCATGGCCCATGTCCTATAAGGTCTGCCGACAGAGTCATACCCCATAGACTCGCAGAAGTAGACGGTCAAAATCTACAACATAGCAAGGCATTTGTTTTGAGGTCCAGGGACATGCAGCGCCTGAGCTCATCTTACATCTAGATTCCAAAGATATCCTTGCCGCTACAACTTGGGATCCGGGGCTATGACTCGAAACCAAAACCCTACAACCCTTGACACTTGCATATAGCCGAAAAGACATTCGAACCTCGAAAACCTCGAAACCTTCCATGAAGATGGAAGGATCCTCCAGTGGTCCCCTGGAGGCCTGTCGTCTCAAACCCTTATTCACAAGCCCCTCCACCAGTCGCCGGCCCCTAAGCAGTCCTAAACCACCCTGACTCGATGACTGCCCGACCACCAAGGGCAACCTCCGAAAGCCGAAGACCGAAGCGGAAGCCCGTGACCCCAGAACCTGACCCCCCCTGCCTTATAGGGGCTGAGTACCCTAGCCCAAAAAAGGCTAACATTTCAATTATGGTAGGATTATATAAGCCCAAAAAGGTTAAAGGTTACCTACTCAGCTACTAAGTTGCCTTTCCGAAATACAAGGAGACGCAACATCAGGAAGCCCGAAAACATCAAGCTTGGCAAGACTGCCTTGCGCTGGTTGTCGAGGTTCGACTTGCCCTGGGAATCCAGAAATTTTCAAACCCCTGATGAGCAAATGCCTCACATGATACTATAGGGATCCCTGGCAAAGTCCTCTATGGGTCATGCACCCATACAGTACATACTGGGACCCTACAGCTGTATAGTCGCACCGCTACATGGATGCTTCGGATGGCCGGTGTTTCTAGCAAATCTTGCTTGCTCCTGCATGTGAAGCTCAGATTGATTGAGGCTTCGGAGTCTGAAGCAGAGGGAGTTTGCCAGGGCATGGATTCCATCACTTAGGACTCAAGCTAGGGTTGGGGGCTTTCGGGGTTGAAGTTTGGAAGCTTCTAGCTCCTTAGGATTTCTTTTAGGGTTTAGGGTTTAGGGCACAGACTTGGGCTTTAAAACAGTAACATGCGCCCGAAAAGGGCGGAAACCTGAACGCAGGGCGAGCGATTATTGGACCTTGGATGCCTCCTATTCAGCAGCTGTCCTCAGACGTTGCATCAGAGAGGTCGTTGCGTGAATTGTGGGCTTGCGCCGGGTAGCTGGTGGGACACCGACCCAAACTTTAAACCCTAATCCCTAAACCCCTAAACCCCATCAAGGCTTGAGCTGAATAGTGTAAATCCTTTTAAAATACAAAAATCTTGAACCGCAAGAGGGCTGCTCTTTCCTGGAGTTTAGGGTTTAGGGTGCCCAGCAACGTCCTTGACCCAAAACCCTTACCTTGAAAAGACAGTTTGAGAGTTCCCAGAGAGCCCAATACCCCTTAATTAAGGCATATACCTTCAATTACAGGGGCCTTAATAATATGATTTAAGGTATATATTCCTTAATTCCCTTATTATAGGAACTCTTATAGATCCCGTTAAGGAACCCTTTTAAGGTATATTCCTCAACTAAAGGGGTATTGGGCTCTCCGGGGTCTCGCCGGTCTAGAGCCCAGCAAAGGCGTGCCCGGGCTCCTCCTGCGCCTTCGCCTCCGTGAAGTTCGTCATGTCCTCTGCAGAGGGAGCTGGGTTTAGGGTTTAGGGTTTAGGGTGATTGGGCAGTTCCTTAGCACTTAGGGGCACCTTCGGGACGGGATCCTTGCTGCAAGGTTCCGGCTATATGAAACCTTCATTAGGGTGCCACATCTTCTTGTAGATTTCTGGCTGTTCGGTTTCCTGTTGTAGGAGTACAGCCATCTCAACGATTGGCCAGAAGCTCGTAATGCCAATGAAACCGGTACCACCATCAAGCCGAAGCCCCAAAACCCTAAACCGTGCAGCTTACATCTCGGCTTCCGGGGTTTGGTGGCCAACTCTGAAAGAATGATGAAGCACCGATCCTTATGTGAACACTTAGGGTTTAGGGTTTAAACTTGTAATCCCTGTTTGTCTGATATCTGTTCAGGGGCTACTATACAGCTGCACGTACCAAAGTATGTGGCATGTTTTCCTTATTCTGTAGTGCTACATCAGGTATTAACGTCCTCTGAGGCCTTGCAGCACCCTACAAACTTTAAGACACCCATATATCCTTGTGAAGACAGTAGTCTGTGCAAGTTCCCTAAGCAAGAACAGCCAGCAATGTCCGTGCGGGCGGAAGTGAACTCTTTGTCGATGCGCTCGCATAGGGCGGCCAACTCGTCTGCCAAGGCCTGCCTGGCTCACGCATGTGTGTGCGTATGTATATGTATATATATATATCTATCACACACACATATGTGCGTGTGTGTATGTTACATATACATATACATATACGTATATACATATACATTATATACATATACATATACATATA
>CAJNJA010012697.1:0-65846 GCA_905231915.1 Symbiodinium necroappetens | reverse complement strand
ACAACACCCTGTGCCAGGTCTTCTTCATCCTGTACATCATCGAGCTTCTTGTTTTTGTAACAAAGAAGTTGAATATATTTTTAAAACTTTTAAAGTTTTTAAGGCTTCTTAAAAAACATTGAAAACTTTTCCACAGCTTTTAACAACGTTTAATTAAAACGTTTTAAACAATAGAACAATTTAAATAGAACGAAACGTCAAAAAGCGCTTGTTGTTTGCAAACAGACTGACGAAAAAGCCTTGGGGATCTAAGCCCTGTATTTCTGGACCCTCGCAAATGGTCAATGACTCTGGGTCGTTCCGTCCGTCAGCCCGTTTGCCTGTCTGTGCCAATCGAAAAATCAACGTGTCGGGCATGGATGACAGTGGCACATGACCACAACTTAAGGTCCCAGCCTGAAAGCAGACAGACAAAGACATTCCAGCAGTTGCGAATGCTGCGTAAGTACCTGATCGTGTTTGCGGGTCAGACATTTTGCTTGTGACCGAGCGTGCTGCTCGACAGTTGCGGAACATGCCCATGGAGGGCCATGCTCTACGAGACTTCGCGGCAGCCTTACAGACACGCCTCAAGATAGGGAAGGTTTGCTTGGTTTCCCCTTGCTTCCCCTGTTGCTGCTTGCATGGCATAACGTGACTTCTGCAACGGTTTTTCACCAGCAATGCGGATTTTTGGCACCATAAAGTGGACTGGATTAGCCGCACATCCCAACCTGCTGGCAAGCCCTGAAAACTCTCTTGTGCTGGACTAGGCCTGTGGTGACCACCACATCGTGGCACTGACCAGCGCGGGTGCCATTTACGAGCGCACAACCGAGCGATAGATTTACTTGCCACCGTAAGCTTGGGGAAACACGATTGACGATGATGTACCAATCTGCAGGCCGGTCATCCGAGCAATCTCGCATGGGCAAGTGCTGCCGGTGGATTTAGCGATGTAGTCACATGTAGTCTCAGGTGGGGGGACCGTCACCACTTTGAACCTACGGCTATCACATTGCCGAGTCGTTACCAGGCCCGATGTCACGGTCGTGTGAGACGGTTTGCGCGCACTGTGTCTGAGCCGGTCTGTTGGGCTCAGGAAGGCCTCAAGGGCATCTGGAAGGTAGCGGCCGGCGAGAGGCAAGGGCAGCTTGGCATTCTGACAAGGGGCTCTAAATTGGGTGGGCATTGCAGTGCGTGCCCAGCTGTTCCATGCTGAGCTCTGCGAAGCACGCAAGGCGCAGGATGCCGACTGTGACTTGTCCGGCTGCTATATCGCACTTTCTACATATCTCCAGTCGAGGAGTCTTGCAAGACATCATGTACTCGATCTTCAACAAAAGACTCCTGCGTAGTAGGCGTAGCTCGTCGGGTCAACTCAGCGGTCGTCATCGTCGACGGCGAAGAATTGGCAGCGAGTCCAGCTGAGCCCTTGGGATCCAAACTTGTCCGTGTCGACTCTCGCCGTGGTCGGTGTCTGCAGAAATCGTCGAACGGGCGGACCTGCGAATCAGTCGTGAAATCGAGTAGGCAGTCCTAAGCTTTTTCTACGATTTGTTTATTCCCCCTGCTGGCAGCTGCTCCTTCGCTTTATCGATGGACGGCTCGCTCTACAGCTGGGGGCGCAAGTGCTGAACTCAGACTCAGTTGCTGCGGGCCCCGTTCGTGTTGCTAACTTAGATATGCAACCATCGAATCAGGAGTATATGCCACGGCCAAATACTGGACAGCTATCTGCTCATGACACACTGTCACCTGCACTCCTGAATAATTAGAGAAGGGTGGCAATGTCAGACGCGGCTGGCATGGGGCCTTCAGCTGTCCGCATGCCCGCAGTCTGCAGTGAAACACTTCGCTTTGCAGAGGACCCTTTGTTGAACTGCAGGTCCAGTGGCTGCCTGGCACTGGGCGACTCGTGCAGGGAGCTTGGCGCTGTAGCTCAACCCGAAGGCCCTCTTTCTGCGCACTTCAGATTTCGAGTCAGCGAGGTGAGGAGTGGGTCAAGAGGCCGGTACAGATTCCGTCTCAGCCTCAGCAGGCTTCGCATCGCGAAGTAGAGCTCGGTGTGTGTGAGAGAGAGAGAGAGAGAGAGGTGTGTGGGTGATCGAATACTGTAGATCCTCTAAGTTGACGCTTTCGGAGAGGACCATGAGTTCTGATAACACAGCAGCAGGTCTTCCGAAATATCGTCGGTACGATTTCGCAGCAAGTTGAATTCTCACCAGGCACAGAGTCTTCAGATATCTTCAGGGATCTAAACTTCGAAGCTCTCAGTCAGCGTGCCCCGAGGCCCGAAAAGTTCGGAAACCAGCGAGTGGTGGACATCATTGCCCAAAGCTCAGCTGACTACAAAATGGAGAACGAGAAGCCGTAGCTGTGCAACAGGTGTGTACCAACTCGAGGTGCTTGTGTACATCATGTACTTGTGGTATGTTTACAAAATCATCATCAATATTACGTACTCTATATGCATGACGTTGACCGCATCAGCATGGCAAAGGGGCAAGCACAGTTAGGAAGACTGGCTCTCAGGCATGCTGCATGTCGAACCCTGGGTTTGCTTGTTCTTTGCGCTGTGGCACGTCATTTCTTTGGCTCCAAGTCGTCGGTTGACTTGTTTGGAAGCAGACATGTTTCGTTGGGAAAAGCACAAAATTTCCAACCCTGCGGCAAAACAGACAAGTATGACAACCTATAAAAGATCCTTGAATATATGGCACATCGGGTGAACTCTCAGCTTAGCCAAACTTGCAACTGCTGGAGTTACTCCGCCCACATCCAGTGTTTCGGGGCCACAAGACGTTGTGGGACCGATAGTGGCAAGCACCGTGGCCCGTGAGCAGCGGCATGCAGGCAGCTACCGCCAAGGCCTGTGCGATGATTGATTGCTTTCTTGTTGCACAGGCTGGTGCTTAAGCTTAAACATCAGCTTCGTGTTCCGAAGATGCTTCTGTAACCAGGCCAAGGCCGAAGTTGTGGGCCTTGCAGTGAGTCACCACTGACCGACTGGTGCTGCAGGTCGCTCTGCCCCGAACACTGCAACCGCTACTGACAGCCTTGCGCTCAAGGGCGCCTTCGCCAACGTAACTTGGCAATTGGAAATGCAGTTGGCAGCACTGCAAGCAGAACGCGGGATGCATGTCTGGATGTGCTGGGAAGGTTTCGACTGCCTTCGCGGCATTAACAGACTTGCACTGCACGGTTAAGAAGCACGAGCACTAAATTGCAAACCTCTTTAAGGGCAGGACGTTGACAAGCGTGACAAAGCCAAGAAAGTTCATGAGAGCAAGGCGTGCACGTTGCGAAATCCGGCTGTTGTCGTGGGAGCCTCTGGGAATCATCGATTGTATCATGACTGCCGCGAATGCATGACTTACCAGCATCGGTTGAGCGTGTGATATTGGAGTGGGTCCAGAGTGTGCAGAGTATATGCGGTTGGCCTTGGTGCAGCTCAACTGCATTCTGCTTGGAACACAAGGCCACCATTTCGAGAAGCAGTCAGCGAGAGTATGCAGAAATGGCTATCCACGTGGCTTTTGCAGGTGGGTGGTTTATGCCTGTTTGGCCTGCATCACTTGTAGACTGTCAGTTGGCCATATCGCAGTCATGCGCAAATACTGCAACATGTCGTTCGGGGTCTTGTCGCTTGTCCTGACTTCTGCCGACGTTTTCCATACCCTTCGACTCGTTTTGGCTGCGAGGCAGTCGGATTCCCGCGGAACTACTGGCAGAGAGTCTCGGCTTTATTCATTTGCTAGCAGCTCGGGTGCGTTTTGCATGGTGCTGAATGCTGAAGAATCAGAATCTCTTGCGGGTGAGACACGTTTACCAAGGACTACGTGGCTACAGTAGCTGACACTTGCATCTTTAAGGCATCGGCAACCCTGATCTCGAATCGACCGAAGCAGGCTTGACGCTAAAAGCCCGATGCAGGGCAGAATGCTGGACCCGCGTCGGGTTGTGGAAGAAGCGGTGTCTTAAGTTTGAAGATCTTACCAGATGCTAGCTACTGTTGGTCAAACGCCCTTGGCACCTTCCTACCCAGAGCCTGACTCTGAACAGCACTTTCCACATTTGCAGGCAAGGCCACCGAACGGCTAATTCATGGCTGTTTTGGATAACACAGTCTAAGCCTAAGCTTTGATGCAGCAGCTTCTCCTGAAAGCCTGCCTGGTGAGGTGATGCCACACAAGGGGCAGAAGCAGCCATAAGGCGGGGCTTGGTGACTGCAACCTGCGTGTTGTCTCCCGCCCGCGGCTATGCATGAGGCATCTGAGTGAGAGCCGGAATGCGGCCCAAAGCCCAATGGTCGAGGCGCGAAGTCACCAGATATGTCTCAGCTTCATTCCATTGTGTTCGGCAGGCTGATAGGCTTGTTGATCACTCTAAATGGCTTCAGTGCTTCTGAAGAAGCACTGTCCACAGACTGAATTGCAGATGAGCGCAGCCTCGCCTCGGCGTCCCTGAGTTCTTTTAAAAATTTCGAACAGGCGAAGCTTCGGGAGGTTTTCAGCGAGGCGATGTCTGGACTGGACGAGGCGAAGCTCGCCACCCGGCAAGCGCCATATGTTGGATTGCTGCTTGCTTTTTGTTTGTTCGGGGCTGCTCCGGTTTCTTCTGCAAGTAAGGAGCTGGCTTGGAAGCTGGATGTCTCTTCAGTCGATTTGCGGAACTTCCTCCTCATCTATGGCATGCGTCGTTCGACAGGCCATAACAGGGTCCACTATGAATGATAACGCTAAGAGCCAGAAGCAGCGTACAGCTGCACGCTGCACACGAGTTTCCAGCAAGGGCCGAGGCTAACGGAAAATCTCATGACAGCTGCAAGTGTTGGATGAGCAAAGACAGGCCTTCCAAAGCCTTCGGGGTCTTCCGACACTTTCTTGGAGCACACAACTGCTCCCTGACTTCGAAGCTACAGCAGCATCTACAGCAATAGAAACGGTAAATTAAAAATCCACAGCAACTACAACATTAGCATTCAGCATGTTTCTCTACATTACCGCATTGCTCATTTAGGCAGAAGTCATGTAAAATTTACGGGCTTCTTGCCCGTGACATTGATTTTTTGTTGCACAGCCCTGAGGCAGCCGCACAACGGGCCTGTATCGCAAGCAGGTCTCTGGCCACTACGTGGATGCTGGGCTGAAGAATGAGTTACATTGACAACTTGACATGCAGAGTGCTTACCGAAGTCCATGTTGGCATCACACTGAATCCACACATGAAATTTGTCCGCCGTCTCCATGGCTGATCGCAGAGCTCGTGCGTGTTCCTCTGGACAGGTTTCGAAAGAACCGACTCCTGCTGGTCCATGGGAAGTGGCCCAGGCTGCGCTCGAAGGCTGCTTGGGGATGCGGCTGAGAGCTTTCTGTCGCGGCAGACCCCAACGAGGTCAAAGCAGTGCATCAATTGCTCCATGTTTTCAGCCAGCATAGAGGAGTTCAATCGGCGAGTAAGCCGTGTCACGTGTCTTTATGCTCTCTGTGCGATATATGGGAAAATTTGGGCCACGCCTTGCACTGTAGCGCGATGTAATGTAAAACGGAAGAGTAACAAATCTCAACATGCCGACCTGGCTTCAGGGTCTAGTACAGAGCTTGTAACCTGATCTAACTTGTCATCAAACCGCAGGACCGCTTCAGACAAACACCCTTGCATCCCTGCCAGGCGGCACTGTTTGTGCGGACTTCGTCCTCACTTGCGAGCAGGTACGTTGCCTTAACTGAAATGTGTGTCTCCTTGAACCGATTTGATGAAATTTGAAAATTTTCAGAGCTTGGGATGTTGGATGCCCGAGCTGGCTGTCACAAGATTCATTCGAGCAAATCCCGGCCTTCTGAGAGCGCAGGGATGCTACAGCTAGTTCCCGTAGCTGCAACATGAGGTGTTGGAACTGCGCTGTGTGGAGACCCAGGAGATCAAGCTACATGAGGTCAAGGGCTCACAGTAGTTCTTCATCACAGCCGACCATACGAACGCGCGCACCAGCGTGCCATTTCCTTCTTTATTTTTCCCTGCAGTTTCATGTGCTCGATGGACACAGCACGATCGTGCTCACAAGGATCGTTCATGAAGCCAGGGAGTCCTTACGAGACACACAGACATCACGAAGAAAGTAGTTCAAGCTTCATGGGCTCGCATGAGGCTTCGAAGTCACCAAGTGAATAGCGAAATGCAAGCACTGCGGAGCAAGCGTTTAATGCAGATTTCCCTTGCATATACTGTGCTGCTTCAGAGCGAAGTACACAAGACAGGAGTCGACAGTGGATCACCGACTTCGGCTTGAAGTGACTTGGTCAATATTGTGCCAGTCGGGCTTGCGAGGGGTTTTGTGGGACTTCCTCCGGTTCTTCGGTGTTTTCAACAGCTGCTTCAGGGTTGAAGCCCCGACTGCGTCAAGACCTGCTTCCGAGAGTTTCCGGCTGGGAGTAGAATTGCTCACGTCCAATATTGCTGCAAGAGACGCCTGTTAAATTGCTAGTCGATTCTGGTCGTCATGGCCTGGCAGGCGGAATGGACCGCGGCGCAGGGAGACGACAGAGAAATTCCGCGACTGATCTGAACACAGCATCTATCAATCTACCAGATGTGTAGAAGAGACGTTCGTGTCGACAGAACGTGCAGCAGAGGGTTTTGGCACGGCCTTCTGAAGGACTGAAGCTCTAACTCCGGTTACATCATCCCTTTCTGCCTCCAAGTACTCAAGTAACTACTCATGTCGGTCAGCGTCTCCCTGCTACTCTTGGACCCTCGTCCATAAGCCGTCCCTTAGGCCGATCTTCGATGAGGAGCGAGGCAGCGAGTTCGAGAGTAAGCGTTCAAGTCTGGTGCCAGGGTGGAATTGCGTTGAGTCGTGGTCAACTTCTATGAATAATCGACATGATTCACAAGCGGGTTTGGATATCGTGATTTGCATTGGCGTAGACCTGTGTGTTGTGTGTTGCCATCACTTCATTGTCCCCGGCCCATTTAAGAGGCTGGTTGATTACGGACCTCAACGGCGCCGCGGACCTCAACAGCCCTGTGGCCCACCTCGAGGAAGTAGAGTGAGTGAAGCCTTGCCGAAGCGCGTGCATGTCTGCCTTCACCGAGTGTTTCTGGGTGTCTAGCCTGTTCTGCGGGACCAGTTGAAATCGGTATCCGTAGCTGGTTCAGTTTGTGATGATAGCCGCTGAATGAAACCAGCTAAATCATGCCTGAGGCAGAGGTGTCGTCCGATGTTTCACCTACCAATCTGGCAGCAGGAGTCAAAGATAGTCAAGGACTGGCGCGGAAACGGAACAGGAGAGTGCCAGCGCACCTAAGCATGAGGCCGCAGCAAACTAAATCGAGTTGCGCCCGAATCTCGCATGCATGTCGAACCTGAAATGGTGCAGTTGCACAACCGTTTTTTAGACAGAAATCCACAATGCAGCCGAGACTTTCTGCTGAGGCTTCGAAGCATCACTGCATGGCCATCACAGAAAAAGTCTGAGAGAGCTTCTTGCGGTGTTCTGCGGTGGCTGCAAAGCGGCTGCCGCAGATAACTTTAGTTTTAGGCCCTCCTCGAGTCCCGGTGTAGTCGGCATTACGGAAGAGCACTAGAAGAACTGTCGTGTGGATTGTGGGCTGCGTGTTCATGCTTGCATGTTGTGTAGGACAGGCCGCCTTTGCTTCCGGACCCGGTGTTCAGCACGAGGGGAGCCTGGGCCTACGGTGCACTAGCCCCAAATCGCGGAGCTATCCTCGTTGGGTGTTGTCAGACGACGTGTCGAGAGTAGCGCACCAGACAGCCGATTGCCCTCGCTGGAAAATTGTTCGCGAGATAGGTTACCGAGTTACTGCTCGGACCCTCTAGCAGTCAAAGCTCCTGGTACCAGAATGCAGCAAATGTGCAACGCATGCAGTGACTGCCTTTGGGCTGAGCGGGGCTGAACTCCGTCGGTCGGGTTGATGCTCATTGAGGATGTGCATTTGTTCCTGGGTGCGTTATGATGTGCGCGGTAAAGTGGTGGTTTGGACTGTACCGGCCTGGCCTCTCCAGGAAGACCAGCACCTGTTTTTCCTTTTCGGATCGCTCGATGAGATTGTTCATTCCAAGTCAATGTCCTCCTGCTGGCACTGAGATGTTCCGCATGCATGCTGGGCTCGAGGGGAATTCTGCTGCTGGCAGTGTACTCAGTGAGACAACTTTCCCGCGACATCGTCGCTGATCGCTTTGGCACCTGTCTTGGCTCGGCAGCTTTCACCTGACACCACAGGAATAGGTGAAAATGGCCCGAGGCAGGAACAGGCAGGAACCCGAGGACAAACGCTGAACTTTTGGCGAGTTCATCGGAGCCCGCCAATTATCTCAGCAGACCGGCTCCTAGGCACGATACGGCTACAGTAACTATGGCTTGGCTCTGCTGAGGTGTACGTTAAGATGCCGAGCAGAGCATTGTAGACTTCTGGTTATCCGGCCGGCTTCGATGCTGTCTTGCGGCCGGCATCCCAGAAGAGTTGCCAAGCCAATGGGGAGCAGTTGGAATTCCAACACCCAAGCTTCGCTAGTGAGTGGCAGGCTACGAGACCAGCGATGAAGAGAAGGCCGGCAGCGACAGCGACGGCAGCCCACAGGAAGACACCGAGGACCTCTAGACCGATGTGGGCTGCCTGCTGCCCGAACTGTTCTGACATTGCACCGAACAACATGACTGTCCCGGACCCGACGGCACGGAACCCTGCCAAAAGCATACGACGCGGATCGGAGGTTGCCCTTCCCATTCAGTGTTTTGACAGGTGCAGCAACTGGTACTAACATGGCAAGACTTCATGCGGAGGATCTGCCGGGCAGGACTCGTGGCTCTCCGATTTCTCACCACTGTTTCGCCCCAGGCGGCCGTTCATGATGTCATGGACCGGTCAATTAGGTGCCGGCACAAACATGGAGCTTGACACATCTCTGGAAGGGGAGGCTTTGGCCGACGAACCCGAAAAGCGATTCTCTCGTGAGGCTGCAGGATGCTGCAGGTACCTATCTTGAACCGGGTTCGACATTCAGTGCCTGACTGCTTGATGATGCAGAGCTTCAGAGGCATCGCTTCTGGCATTCTGCAGCGCAAAAGTCGATTGGAGTAGAACGGAGACCGCCAATTTGGCGAGGACAGTGAAGAGCTGTCCGCCTGGGAGAAGGAGTTGGCTGCCAGTTCCTCAGAATTGAGCCTGGTTCAAAGCCTGAGGAAATGCTTTCGCTTTGGCACCAAAGTGTCGTCATTACGAACGGCAAAGCCCTTTCCTCGCAACTTAGGCCGTGATCTGCACTGGGTTGGTGTTAATTTAATTCCACAAGGTGAAGGCGCTCGACAAGCGCCTGCGAAAGCTGTCGTACTTGCCGGGACCCTTTCTTGAGCCCAGCTTGGAATACCGGACCTAGCGCAGATCTATGCAGAACTATGCAGAGCGGTCAGGTCACCGGGGTTCTATAGCTGCTCGTCTCTTTGGTTGTGACCCACTAAAGTCACTAGAATCTGAAGGCTCAGCTCCCTGCCAGCAAAGCCCACAACACGAGGCTGAAAATCTGAAATGGCCACTACTGTAGCAGCCAGCATCGCAGGCCCATGTGGCTCGTAACTAACCATGTTGTAGCCGCCAAGCCGGTGCACCTTAGAATCCACGACCTCTTGCGGAAGAACTCGACGTCCCCTGCCGCTGCCGGTTATTCTTGCGCTAGCCGCTGGCAGTAATGAGGCGTACCAACCATGCCATCCACAAGTACTTCCGCCAGTATGCAAGAGCAGAAACAAGTGACGGTCTGCGACACAGCCGGAAGCATGCTTCAGAACTTGTTGCCGATGGCTTGTTTCTTGAGATGTGCTCCTTGCCCAGATGGTCATTTGTGGGACTCACTGTCCGTGCGGATTCAGTCAGCTTGAACATGCGATTTGGAAACGGTTTCTGGCTCAGGCAGCAAGGCAGTCACACCGGCACAGGTTGTCCAGATGGCGCCGGAGGTTGGGCACTTCAGAGCCCTCCTTCCCGAAAGCCCACTGCACATTCCATGAGGCTTGCCTATAGGCTCTAATTACAGCAATTGATGAAATCCGGAATGCTTGGGCGAAGCGTGGTATAAGTCTGTGGCACGGCGCCTTCGTATTGTAGCAGACGGGCAGTGGATGTCCTAAGAGTGACCCAACTTCCGATTTGCCGCGTCAGGTAGCACGCTACTTGGAAGTCCCAGATGCAGCATTCAGCCAGGCGACTCCTGAGCTTGCTTTGCATTGCTCTCGGTACTTACCGAGCGCGATTTGCATTGGCTGTAGCCAGCAGACATCTTGGAGACGCCAAAGCGCGGCTCATCCATGCAGCTGTAGGTCTATCAGATTTGCCAGCGCTTCGACTTTGACGGAGGCGGCGCGTGCTCCGGCGGCACCTTTCTTAATTTCTGACTGGTAGCAGCTCTTGTCCTCGCGGGAAGCAGAGCCGAGTGGGTGTACAATGGTGTACGCTGCGGCATGGTACACTGTACGATGCGGTCATGAAAGCCCGCACCAACTATTCTTTCCGGGCTTCGGGGCTCAAGGGTCATCAAACAAGTCAATGTGTTGCATCATGCTCCTTTGCCGAGTTGTTTTGCTTCAGCATGGTCGTCTCCGACTGCACCCATGCCTCCCCACTTGTGAGAGCATGGGACCCAGATGGAAAGACTGCCCCTGAGCTTGGTTCTTCGCAGGAGGTGCTTGCAAGCCAGTCCCCGGGGCTTGGACCACATTCATATATAAAAGGAACAGGAGAAGTCCGCAAACATATCTCAAGCGGAGAGGGAGATCTTGGGGAGTGCGGCAAGTGCAGCAGAGAAAAAGTGGAAGAGGTCAGACACACAGAAACAGGCGCCTACCTGCCATGCAAGGCTAGCACTGGCCGCTGCTACACCGGAGACTTCCTGACTTGCATGGCCAGTAGACTACACCAGATAGTGAGGCCAGAAGGATTGGTATCTAAGCAGGCCGTGACCCTGTGCCCCTTCAAGGAATCTAAGAAGAGAGAGGCAGTGCCTCACCAACGGGCTCCTGCACAAAAAGAGAGGTTTGCACAGAAAAGAGAGATTTGGCTTTGTAGCTCGGCTGAAACACTGCCAGCACTGAGGCTGAATAAGAAGCAATGCACAGCAATGTTCAGGCTGGCTGGCAGCGTGCTTGCTGAATGCATGTAACACGGAAACAAGCACTGAAGCACTGATAGACTGATGATTCTGACAGATCTCGCCAATGCCCAGCTGCTTAAACAGGTCGTGCAGTCGTGTTGCCTCCTGTTTTTCAGTCTCCGAAGTCGACGTTCAGCTGTCGAACAGTCCAGTCCTGATTGTTGAGGGAACGACTGAATGCAGGACCATCCTCAGGCAGAAAAGAAAGGACTTGCATCTTCCGGGGTCTGTGCCAGCGATCACTTCCCGCCGTGCCATGAGCGAAGTTCAGCTCTTCCGCGGCTTGCAGGAGTGGGGTGGCACGAAGCTGGCCGGCGACGTGCCCTACAGGGGCTTGCGCGAAGCCGGCTACACGGTTGACCGGGACGGGTATCAAACAGTTCGCTTATTTGTCGGGGCCTCTTGTACAGCATGTGAGAACTGCAAGCTGTTCCGTCACAAGTTAATTAAGCATGTTGTTATTACCCGTTTTAGTTAATTATGTTTAAATAGTAATAATGATGGTTGCTATTCCTACCTATGTATTGTTATTATTATGTGGCCGTTTGAGCATTTTTTGTACCCCGGCTGCCCGATGCACTGGCCCTTTGTGTGAGGAGCTTGGCCGCGGCAGCTCAGCTCAACAACTTTTATCCGGCCAGCTTTGAAGTGAATGCTTGGTGCCGCTACAGCAGTATATGCGATAGTACATTACATGAAGTGATGAGCAGGAGCATACTGGCTCAGGTGGCCAAGGCGTCATGTACCTTTGTACGTTTGGGGATTCGGAGCGGTATCTTGGCTTTGGCACCTGCCGCATGCATCGAGCCTGTAAAGCTTTTGAACTTCGAAGGCTGTTGAGAGATCACTGGTTTAAGTTTAACATGCGGCTGGTGTAGAATCCCCGAAATCATGATGATTTGTCGCTGGACACGTCCTTACGACGAGTCATTTAGGAACCCCAAGTCTGGCAGAGATTGCATGAAACTTGTCCCAACATCAGAACGCCAGTAATCGGCTGACTGCTGCTACCATTACCAATACCACTAGTTCAATTCTGCTAATCGTTGTTATTGCGCTTTTTTATTCCTAAATATTGACAATGGTACATTGGCCTTGGATTCGGGCACGGCTAAATCGAACCACACAATGGATAAGGTGCATAATGCTAACTGCTGTCAAACGGTTGACCACTTGACACACTTGGCACACTTGGTTTCGGATTTAGGTCCTAGGGTGTAGGGTTCAACTGGCCCAAGTGTGCGATGTGCATCAAGCGGGTCATGTGGGGTAAAACGTGTGGCACATTCAAGCCAGGTTCAAGTGCGTCAAGCGGTCGACAGTTTCGAATCCTTATACTGATACTGAGAAAGCACAAGCACCATCTACTGCTACTAACTAGCTAGTATTCATCCTACTACTCATGCTTGTGCTGATACCTATACGATCTTATACGTATACTCGCTCATACTGACACCGACACTAATGCCAGTACTACTGCTGCTGCTACTCTCTTTTGCTGCTCATGCAGCTGCTCTTACCACCACCACCACCACCGCCGCCACCCAATCCAAAATGTGTTCAGGGAGTTTGCAGTTTGTTTAATGAGGTGACACACAGTCTGCCTAGTGGGACTACAGACTGATCATGAGAGAACGATTAGCACCGCCTTGCTGAAGGCTCGACCACCGAGCATGCACGACCTGTATGTTCCGCCGTTGGTGGTTGTTTACAGACACCAAGGTATTGCGTCAAGTTTTACAGCAAGGAGGCTTGCATCTGCCGTTCGAGCAGATTTAGATCTTGTCCGTGCCAAGCAGTGGCATCAGCAGTTGCACCGCTGACAAGCTCTTGCTTGGCTTTTGGCCAGGACGGTGACCAGGATGAGCTGGAGACAATCATGACTGAGTATGCCTTGATGACAGAATTGAGCGAGCAGCTCAATCGCTTCCAACACGCCGGTTCTCATGCTGCCAAAACATGGGCAACAGGTGACTGATGTTCTCTCACAAAGCCAGCGCAATTACTGGCCTTGCAGCAGTCTTGAAGCCTTCCGTGAACCTTGTCCAACAACGCTGTGGAGTGTTACAGCACTGGCACGCCATCAGCGATGCAAGGCCACCCGAACATCGCGAAGACGTACGAGGCCACATAGTTAACAGACACAGACGCACTTTACTGGACTAGTTATGTCCTGTGTTTCCAGAGGTGAATTTGCGACTGCCGCATGTTGACAGTTGTGCAGCCAGTGATCTCGAATTTTCACCCTGTTGCACGCAAGCCGCGGCAATTGGCCAGAAGCAGGTCTTCCAGGACAGCAAATTCTTCTATCTGGTGAACGAGCCTTGGCAAAACCGAGCTTATACCGGAAAAAGTCGGGCGGAGAAATTGCGGAAGTGTTATGGGACGTTATGACGCAGCTGTTGTCATGGCTCTCGCTTCATTTCTTGCCAATAACCTGAAGGAGCCCTACTTTGGGGGAGACTTGACGAAGGTTGCAAAACGGGCTCACGATCAGTCTGTTTGGATGGGCGCCTGGGCTGCAGGCAGGGTAGAAGTTGCAAAAGCTGTACTAAAGTCCTTCAAGTGCAAAAAGTCGGCTCAAAAGCCATGAAGACACCAGCACATGAACAAAATACCGACGGACATATCAACTTTTAGGACACTCTCCTGCACTCTTGTTTTAGGTTCACATTTCTAAGGTACTGGCTCGCTTTTCCTGTTTGTCAAAGCCCGCCGACTGCTCTGAGGTGAGAACTGGTTCAGAGGCATCTTTCGGCAGTGCCTCGAAGGCCATTGACTTCTGCGTTGTCCAGGTCACACTGTTGCCTTGCTGATTGCATTAGCCAATCGAGAGACACGGCTAATTGTGGGCATCCAAAAAGCGACCCCTGGTTCGAGAACTACCCACATGCATGCAGACATGTCCACAAGTCGTTAGTTATGGCTTGCATCTTCCTTCACGTTGCAATTTGATCGTGTCGCTTGTTTCATACATGAAGGAAAACAATTGCATTCCACCTAGGTGGGTTGGGACCAATCCTGAATCAAGCCAGTGTAACGCTTCCTTTGCTCAACCTTTTCAGCGACAAAGCATGCCGACGTCCGAAGCCGCACACTAGCGGATTGGACCAATCACGGTTGCCAACCACTCACATGTCAAAGAATACCCCTGCTGATCTTTGCCGGCACTCAGTTTGGTCGCAGCCATGACGCCCTTGGCCAGGCCTGCAATTTCTGCACAGTCAGGCAGTCATGCATTGCGACATCAAGGACTGTACTTGTATCGTTGGATGTTGAGGCCAGTCATATCTAGCAGGCACAGTCGGGAGCTTCATGGCTGGAAGATGCATGAAAAGTTGCCATTCAGAGAGTGACAGTCGAAACGAGACCTGCAGGGCAAATGCAGAAAAAACCCTGCGTCAACCATTGCACTAACGATGTTGATTCGACATCAAAGCTGCTTTAATTGTTCTTGGTGCTACCTTTGTGCTTAGCCCATGGCTGTGACAAGCCCTGCAGCTACGTGGGCCATTGCAGCACTGTGAATTTGCTTGCAGCACGAGCCCTCCTCAGCAAATGTTAGGGCTCTTTCCTGGAAGCCCTGAGCCCGAGATACCTAAACCCTTCAGCCTCAAAGCCCACTGTCGTGACTCCCCCCGCCGGAGATGCCGAAACATCCGAAACCCAGATCATTCGTGCTTTCCTGAAGGCCCATGACAGCAGCTACCATCGTCATTAGATCGAGTTGGTCGTGGTCAACGAACGGTTTATAGGATACATTTACAATGGCATCATCGTGCTGAACTGCTGAACTCAAGGGGGCCAGGCGCAACTTTACCCTTGATTTTTCACATCCAAGCAGTTCGTTTCTTGCGGCTCTTTGAGTTTTCTGGGCTGCACTATCACATGCCGTGCCCACTTTCATCATGACTTGAGTGTCCTTTATCAAACTGGCAGGTTTCCATGCCAGCAGACACAGCCGAAAGCTGCAAAGGGTGGAAACATGTTTTTTCGTATAATTGTTGTGGAAGAGCTATGAGGTTTTGAGGTGCTTGAAGCTTGTTTATTGTCGCATGTAGAGAACAGCATGGTTGAATCCATAATGAGGGTGCAAGGTCCACAGGCATGGTCATGATGCAATACCACAACTGTACCATCGCAGGAGGAGAACATCATGGTGGTGGCATCTGATCTAGAGGACACCGTGCCTGCCACCTCTTCGATGCACCGTTAGTTACCGATGCCTGCATTCCCTCCTGAAGCAGCGCGAATGAGCCTGAAGACGTGCTATGACATGTTTCAGCAGAGTACCAGTCGTACTCTTAGCAAGGTTATGTCGAATTCCCAATGCAGATAGCCGCTCCTGGCAACAAACTGCTGCCCAGCTGTTGAGACCCACGTGCTCCTTTGACATGTCAGTATCCCCGCATCGTGCTGATTGACTTTGGCCTGGCGATTGCATTCTCCTCGGCGCCCGACGGCTGTGCCGGGACACCAGGCCACAGACGGGAATCGGTTCCGGCTTTGCGCAGAAGCCGACACCGCGTCAAGCTTACAGCCAGGCTATATACCTCCAGAGACGTGGACGACCTCGTGGTGGTATCCTCGTCCCGGGCTTGGACTTGCTTTGTCTTGTTGGGCCGACAGCTTGCCAGAAGACACTGTTCAATTTCGAGTGCTCGCTTCTATGATTCCTCTGTACAGAGAAACGTAGTCGAAAGACGATGGTTCCCCGTCTCGGAGTACTTTTGGCTCGAACCGGCTTTCGGGGCAATTTTGACGCGGCTTTGCTGAGAATGGCCCACGATGACAGCAAGTTCTGCTATATTGCCTTGGGTAGCAACATGGACGACAAACTCCGTCACTTGAGCCGAGCAGTGCAAGCCCTGAAAGGACTCCCAGGTCTGAGCTTGCGGAGGACCTCCAGTTTGTACTCTACAAAGGCACAGTATGTCAGTGACCAACCGGCCTTCCTGAACGCCGTCGTGGAGTTGGAAATGTCTGATACTCGGCTCTCCAAAATCCCGGAGTTGTTGCTAGACTTGAAGCAGATAGAAGAGGAGCTTGGCCGAACACCTGGAATTCGACGGGGCCCCCGTGTGATCGACCTGGACATCATCGCAGTTGGCCGACAGACTGTCAACATCCAAGAGGGCAAGTACCCCTTGCAGGTCCCTCATGCTCTCATGCACGAACGAGATTTTGTCCTTGTCCCTTTAGGTGACCTACGGCCGGATTGGCGCCATCCTGCCCTGTCTGGCGAGCCGAGCGTGTCTGAGCTACTAGAGCGCTTGAAGTCCGGATCGGGCACGTCCCCAGATGGCGCCAGCCTCGAGGCTTGGCCTGTGCAAATGCTGCCTGGTGCTGGTGGTTTGTACGGAATGAGGGTGGGTCAGCTTTGGAGGCGCGGTGAGCAGACATTGATCATGGGAATATTGAACATCACACCCGACTCCTTCAGTGACGGCGGAGACCACCTGGACCCTGCAAACGCAGTTCGCGCTGCTGCAGAGATGGTCTCCGCAGGGGCACAGATCCTGGACATCGGTGGCGAGTCCACTCGTCCTGGAGCGGCTGAAGTTTCCGTGGAGGAGGAGATCCACAGAGTAGTGCCGGTGATTGAAGGCCATCACTGCTTGGTATACCAAGTACCTGTAGCAGCTTCTAAACAGGAACGTATATGCAGGCACGAAACATGACGGGAAGCTGTTGCCGCCCTTTTCTGACTTCTGCCGAATGGTGATGTGTCTTACAGGTAAGTAGGTGTGTGTGTGTGTGTGTGTGTGCATGCGTGTGAGTGCCTGCGTGCGTGCGTGTTGTGCTTCTTGTTTGAGGCATTCGAAAAGCAGGCATCGACGCGACTGTTAGCATTGACACGTGCTTTGGTTGGCATTATGGTCGCTCAAATCTAGCATAGCCCCAAACAGAGGCAGGCCCTTGGGACTCGCTGTGTTGAGTGTCTCAGGCGCAAGGCTGCAGTGGCCAAGGCGGCCGTCCAGGCCGGCGCTGATTGGATCAACGATGTGTCTGCCGGAGAGTTTGACTCCGAAATGTTCACCGTGGCTGCAGTCATGCTGGCCCCCATCGTCCTGATGCATATGAAAGGCACTCCAGACACGATGAATTCCATGGCGAAATACTCGAATGTTGTCGAGGAGGTTACTACACATCTCGTCGCTCGTCGCAATGCAGCCGAGGCCGCGGGCGTGCCAAGCTGGAATATCATCCTCGATCCCGGCATTGGTTTTGCAAAGAACTTAGAGCACAACATATCAGTACTCCAAGGCTGCGCGGGCTTGGTAGCAAACATGCGACCCTCGCCTATCCTTGTGGGTGCGTCCCGGAAGCGTTTCCTGGGCACCATCCTGGATGAGCCCGATGCCAAGAAGCGGACCTTCGGCAACGCAGCCGTGACAGCAATCTCGATTGCTGGTGAGGTGGATATTTTGCGCGTCCACGAGGTGAGAGAGATGGCACAAGTCGCTCGCGTTTGTGATAGAGTTTATCGACGAGACACAGGCCCTATGTCGCGGCTTTAGGGAAAAGGTGGCTTGCCTTCAGGTTCAAACGGAACACCAAAGCTGGATTTCACCTCGCAGTGGAATCGTGGGCGGTCACTGGGCCTAAACGAAAAGACTGACGCCATAATCCTTCTCACAATCTCGCGACCACGCACATACATGAAACTCGTTGGTCTGGCAGCACGTTGACAGGAGTCTTCTTGGCATGAGGTTCATCCATGTTCATTTTTTGCTAGGTGGGGACATCTTCAGCTTGGGCATTACCATTTTCCAGATGATGATTGGGCAGGCCGACAGTGCATAGAAGAGTTGTGTCAAACCCAGCATTTAAAGTTGGAAAGTTGACCCCTTGCTTACATGGCAGATACTGCTGCGCCTTGCCGGTTTCCAGCATCTTTTGAGCTCCAGCATGTGGCAGGTCCCAAACGACGACGTTCTAGGTATCTTGCAAACGGAAGGTGAGCGAGAGGAGGAGCGATCATGTCCTGTTGCACGCATCCTTGCAATGTCACTCCACGTCAGCCTTCTGCCTGTTGACATCTGTGAAGCGCAAGATGCCAAGCTGGAACCTTCAGGACAAGGCTGCCGGACTGGCGGCTGGGCTGCAAAAGTGCTGCAAATGTTTTTTTCCGCTCCCGCTCTGTTTGACCGCTGAGAATCACCTAGTACTCCAGCATACTCCAGCTGCACAGTGAAACCCACAAAGCAGTGATGGTACGAGCATTACGCGCCGGCTATACACTCAGCTCGAGGCACTACAGCTGCCTTGGAAACGCTTCCCATCAAGCATGCGAGAGCTCGAGGAGCTTGTGGCTGGCATGGTTCACAGGCACCTGCCCAGCCCTTTTGTTGGCATGCTTCTAGGCTGAACACAACAAACGGAATTAGCATGATCAGCGCGATGATGTGTTGCACCCCGAAGCCATCTTGCCGATTCCGACGCTAGGGACATGACGTGCAGACCAAGCGCAACAGCTGCGCTGAACCACGCTTGGCACCGAACTCAGCTGCCTTCTTTGCGGGTACGTAATTGAACGAGTGCACGAGATTGCACGAGCTGACTTGCTGCTCATAGTCGTGGCAGTCAGCAGCAAGGTTTACAACGTCAGACAGTGATGAGGGCCTTCCAGCTGAGACCATATCAGCTCTCGTAGGCTCGGAACTGTGCTTATGAAGGTGCTGCTGAGTCGTATTAAGCAGATGAACCGTATAAGGCCGTATGAGTACTAGAGTTACTAGACTGTGAGAAGCTCTGTTTTTGGTCGTTATAGTGCCGGTTTGCATGAAGTCCTGGGTTTGGCACGGCTCGAATTGCAAGCAACAAGTCCAGCAAGTGACTGCTGAAATCAAGTTGTGTAAGACGTGTCGACCTCCGAACCAGTTGAGCCCGATGCAGGAAGCTCTGCAGCAGAATGCTTGCGTGAGCAGGCACGTTTGCAGCCGTGGATGTCGCACGATGTGTGCTGTTTGAGCCAGTTAAGCCTTGTTCGAATGCAGGATCCAGCGACCTATTCGGCCCTAAACCCTAAATTCCTGGTGCGTTAACGAAGTACGATCTTGCCATGTCCACGTTTCATCATCCTTTGCTCGGCCGTTTGGATGTTTGTGGATGTCAATAATAAACGATACAATTGGCCATCGACGACATGTCCCGAAGGTTGTGTACGAACTGGCCTTCAAGAACAATTTGAAGGCGTGCTGGCCTGTCCATGCGCGCCTGCTAATAGCTGTTGCTTCCTTGTCATCGATGTCCCTATGCACTGCGCATAGCACAGAGACTTGAGCAGTGGAGGCCGAAAGAGCAAAGCCTGCGACGCAGGAGCTTCGCTGCCTGTACACGGAACTCCAGGAGATGGACGGCAACAACCGGGGCAAAGCCCGGGTCTTATGGTGACATGGAGCCAGCGGACTATGGCGGAGAGCCACAGAAGAACTGCATGACCTTTGATGCCACAGCTCCGGGCTCCAGGTACCCAAGGAGGTTGCACTTCCACTCTTCGCGAGACATAATGTGAGGGCAGGCGGGACACGAATGGAGCGTGCACTGAATGGTACTGGCCGTCGAAGACGGCGTCTGGTAGAGCGGCTGAAGCCAGCGCTTGATAGTGATTTCGTGGGCACGGACCTGGATTCCGGTGAGTGCAACGGTCTGTTTGCTTGGTGTGCTCTTTCGTTCTTCCGGTTAAGATTGAGCAGAACCCTCGCGAATACCTGATGATCGTTGGTTGCTTTTGTGAGGTGAGGAGGGCTTGGGTTTTTGCTCCAGTGCTGGTGGAGTTGTGCCATGCCTGGCTTTTTATTAGTGCGAAGACGGGCTCAAGGCTTCGCGATGAATCTCGTGTAGGCGGAGCTTTTGTCCCTCGTCCTTTGATCGAGATGGAGAGACCCCTTCTTGGCCACCACATCGTGGTTTCGTGCAGTTCTGCTCGATCGCGGTCCCGATGATGTGTGGACGTTCAAATGGTTGTGTGAAACGTCTGGATGGCTTGAGTTATCCTTTTGTGGTGCACTGAATGCGGTCTTAGCTCAGTTCCTACCACGTCTTCTCATGCTACATGGGGATTTGTTCGTGGTACAACTGCTATGTCCTGCTGCTCTCGTATCACTACATGGCACGCTCATGCGGACGATTATGTACACACACAACTTGCAAGAATTACTACAACTCGGCATCGAAGAAATTTCAATTGAATGGGCGATGCATGTGAAATCCTTGTAGTAGTTTCTGTAGTCCCACTTGTTGCATGTCATTTCCATTGTAGATACACGCACATAGCGAAATCGCTGTGTCTTGCGTCGAAGCTGACAGGTGACTGAGTCCGTGTCATGTCCGTGAGAGAGAGAGAGAGAGAGAGAGAGAGAGAGAAAGAGAGAGAGAGAGAGAGATCATCAACAGCATTCAACAGCTGAACAATGCTTCCTTGCTGTCACTTGAGTCTGCACTGCCATTCTGCCACTGTGTCGTGTAGCTGCCGCCGAGGGGAAAGCATAGAGGAGCCTTCCTTATGATCCGAACTTGAGCCAGGCAGCGCGCACGCGTATGCGGAGCACACGGTGTCATGGCAAGATAGCTGTCAGCTTGTATGTGCGAACACGGATACCGTGCACAGAGCTTCTGCATGCCAAAAGCTCCCTAAGTCGTGCAGTTCAGCATTGCTTGGTCCGAGATCTCTGACTCACGTGAGCATACATGGACCAAGCTGCTGAAGTGTTGGTCTTGACAGTTTTGAGGCAGATGCCAACGGTGAGGCCAGCTGCGAGTAATTAGGTTGCGGGGCAGCTTTCCTGCACCGAAACATGGAATGTCTTCTCAAGCAGGCCATAGAAGCAGTGCGAATCTTGTTGATTTCAATACCTTTCAATGTGCTGAAGCCGTTACCTTCTGAAAGAAAGCACACATTGTTGATTCTTTGTCTGCACGGGAGAAAGGGTGCAGGAAATGTCTCCCAGAACTGCTCGCTCTCAATCCTGTCGTCGGGATCACCTGCAGGTTGAGTACCTGTCTGTGGCCAAAGAGATCCTCAAGATAAAAGAGCGCTACACTGTGCAGTTTCTTCAGGCGCGTTTGCTTCTCGGGCCTGCAGTTGTTTTGCGGATGGTGATTTGCTGGACCTAAGTTACATCTTTGCGAAGCCCCTGGCCCCCATACTACTGTAACTGGAAAGCCGGCCGCCGATGGAACCTCCAGCCCAAATGGCAGGACCTGTTCCAGGAATTGGACACAGACAGCCAGGGGCGTCTTTCGACAGTTCAGGTTCGGCAGTTGCTGACGCTCGGCAGCACCATGTGATTTGTCCGCGTCATGTGTCAGCATAAGATCGGCAAGTCTGTAACAACACAGGCACGATCTTTGTGACCAAGCCTTTTCCAGAAGCTGATGTTGGGAAAAGCAGATTTCTAAGGAGCAGCAGCGCAGTCGAGAAGCTTGGATGCATTTCACTCGGGCTCCTGGCCAATGGAAAGGACGGTGCCCAAGCGCTTAGCCAGCCCGGCACAACGGGTGCTCCGAGCAATTTTGGCGGAGAGATTTTGTCGACTTGAGCCACGAGATTTTCCCGACAGTGCAATCGAAGAAAAGAGGTGTTCACAAAGCCCCCCATTGACACGCTATCCTGCAAGTAACCAAGGTGTGATGGAGACGACATGGAAGAGATATTTGACGAAGTGCCGTTTGACGGCGAAGGCTTCGTTTCGTTCCGCAGCTCGGCCGGGAGGGGCACGTTGCCCCCTGTGATGTCGTTGCCGTGCATCGAAACAGCCTCAAGCAGCTGAGGCACATTCAGAGACACGATGCTCGCGGATGGCCGAATTGCTCGACGGTCACGTGTGGAGCAGTACATTTGCGCACCTGAGTGCCCAATGCTCTGTACCACAATGTGAAGACTGCACGAAAAAATTTGATATGACCGAGAAGAATTTCATGTTTTAACTTGAAATTCCCATTGAAAATGCAAGCAGTGGATGCCCGCTCTTTTTTAAATAATACAATCAAGATTCCATTTATTTCCTATTCCCCCTGTGATATAAAACCTTCTGATGATTTCGGAGAACTATTAAGCGTATTCTCCTTAAACTAGAATTTTTTGAACAACTTTATCGGAACATACAGTATTATCACACGGTGATACACACAAGAACGAGGCAGGATGATTTCATTATTATTCAAAAAAAGTTTCATAGAAAAAAATTATATAGATAGATGCATTTTTCTGAATATCTGAATACTTCAGAAATAAGTTATGATTCTATAATATTCTTTATTTGAGGCGATTGGAGAACGGTATTGAAAATATATAATATATTAATTTAGAAAATACAAAAGATTGATCTTGAGAATAAATATATCGTTTAGTAATATAGAAAGATGATGAGATTTTAAGAGAGAGATGATCGAAATAAAAATAGAATTCGATTATGAATTATCTATTTATTTGATATATAAGTAAAAAATAATAAATGGATTTTCTTATTTTATTAAATAGAAAAGATTTTACGAAAATAAAATTGTCTGTTTTATTATTTTGAAAAGATATATTTTAATCTGTTATTTTTAAATATAAATTTTTGAATATTTCTATATGAACGGAAATATTTAAATAAATTTGATTTCGATGATTATAGATGAATTTAAATTCTATATGTTTGCGGATGTAATACGCTGTAATCGTTGCAAGGAGGTTTCACGTATTGATAATGATAAGCAAAATGGATAGCAGGTGCTAGATCTATGGCTTGGTTTTAGCCAAATTCTTGAGCTATGTACCGATATCTTGAGCTTCATAGATATGTATTTGATGAATTATGTTTTTACAAGCTTTAAACTTACTCAGTCGACTGAGCCATCCTAAATTGATGTCTATATATATTATTATAACTCAAATTGAAATTATACAATGCTTCGATATCTCTTTAGATTTTAACTCGTATATTTTTAGATTTTCATAATTTTTTCGATTTTAAATTATATTCGATATCTATTTCATATATTTTCATATATATATCTTTTATTATTTTCTAATTAAACGAAAAAAATTCCTAAATATTATTAGGCGTCTGATTTTTCGAGCTTGCTTTAATGATATGGTCTGATGAGGGTAGGGGGAGAGACTTGGTATATCTGGAAAAATAATTGAGAAATTAAATAAGGGTTTTACGGAATTTCTATTCAAGTCACGAATCTTTATAATATATGACAATATAGGCGTTATTTTTGAAGCTTAGATCCGATATCTTCTCTGAATTCTTGCCGATTCGAAGCTTTATATATGATCTGACGTTCTGTGGTCCGGTCTATGGTTCAAGATGTCATGTCTTCTCTATGATGGTATGGAAAGATTCTTCGTTCCTCTGGAGAATGGCTGTGGGTTTTTTGAATTTGGAATTTAGGAGGCTTAAATTTAAAAAGGCAAAAGACTCAGGAGCGATAAAGAAGAGGTTTGGAAGATAGATTTATTAGCTTAACGATTTGCTCTGCTTCAAATTTAGAGTCTGTACTCAAGCGCAATTTAGGCTTGGGTATAAGCTAGATTAAATTTATGATTTATGTCCGATCTCTTTTCGTATCTCTAGCTAGCCATATTAACTCTTCATCTAATCGATCAGATCACTCGCCAGATATATCAGTCCCTATCAGAGGGAGATTAGAATACCAAACGCCTAGTCATATCTTCTACCTTATTTAAATTTGAAATCCTAAGTTCACAAACTTCAGCTAAATCTAAATCTTAAAACCTCCAATGAAATATTATTATTATTATCTCATATTCCAAAATTATATCGCATAACAAAGAGAAAAACTCCATATCTCGGGTAGAGAGAGAAGAATATTCTAAAGCTAAAAATAAAAATAAAGATACCTAATCAAAGTATGTAATTATTTCGATTATTATATTCTTCCTAATCTCTTTTTCTTTTTCTGCCTTTTTTTACTATTTCAATTTCTATAGCTATAAATATTACTATCAAACCTCTTTTCAATTTATCATTATTCTTTCATTAATAAATAATAACAATATTAATATATATCGAGAGAATTCAAAAATAAAATCAATCCTTAGGCAACAAATATTTTATCAATAATCTAAACTTAAATTACAAAACCCTATTAATTCCAATAATATAAAAAAGAAATTACAAACCATTTTACCGTCGCAATATTTCATAATAGACACGGAGGCAAACAAAAATAAATTAAAGACAGATAGATAGACAAACAAATAGAGACAACCAAATCGACAAATTTAGACAGAGAAATACAGACAGACAGACCCAAACAGAGGGACACAGACAAACGGACACAAACAAACAGACACAGATACACACGGACAGACAGACAGACAGACAAAGAGACAGAGAGACAAATAGATAGACAAACAGACAGACAGACAGACAGACAGACGGACAGACCGACAGACAGACAGACACAGACAGACACAGACAGACACAGACAGACACAGACAGACACAAACAGACACAGACAGACACAGACAGACACAGACAGACACAGACAGACACACAAAGATTACGTATTTGATGATCGTGCCTATAACGATGAAACCGGAGCTGGAAAATTGCGACACGACAGAATATGAACTTTGAATCGAATGACACAGCGACTGTCCATTTTTTTAGATATCAGAGCTAAAACAGCTCTTGCTTGCCAAAAACAAACACGGAGACAAATTCATAGATATGCAAGAGACGCACATCGATATCTATATTCAGGGAGAGCGGCACCGGACCTCGTACCTAACGCGTTTCTTATTAAAAATATCTTGTGTGCCTGTCTCGCGACACTAAAAATTCGGCGCTCAAATCTTGCAAGCCTTTTGCGTGCTTTTCGAGCGGTCCTAAAATCGGTTTTCAAAGCCTTTTTTGAGATATGCTACCGATACTAAAATTTCGACATTTCATTACCGCGAGCAAATCCCAAAAATTTCGAAATTTTATAATCGCGAACATCCCTATCGAAGATGCCGGAAATTTTATTACCGGGAGCTTATTCCCCTCAAACTATCAAAACTTCCGAAATTTTAATATCACGAAATTTCTTAAAACTACCCAAATTTCGTACATTTTAATATCGAGAAAGAGATATTACCGGAACTAAAAATTTCCGAAATTTTAATACCACGAAACGAACACACAAACGATTTTCGAAACGAAACACACCAAAAAACGAAATTATAAGAGCCAAAAACGCGCCAAAAAAAAAAGAAAGCGACCGGCACGATACCATTTTATTAGAGAATATTTCAAAACCTAATTCATAAATCATAATAAATAATAGAATGCGAATTCGTATTTTTATATCTATTGGAATATCCTCATACAATTGTTCATAAATATATTCTTATATATATCTAAAAAATCAATCCGAAATATTGGAAAATTTTGTTATCAAATCAATCGTAATTCAATCTGAAAATTGTCAAATCAAGATATGTTCATTCTAATTATTGGTGAAAATAAATGGATAAAATTCTTGACGATATATTCTGATTTTTCGATGATAGAAGCATCATCTCTAAAATCATTATATGGTTCATTTGTGCAGTGGCAATCCGAATTAGATGAGCATCCGCTCAATAATTTGTGCATTAGCAGTCGTATTGTATCTCTGCAATGGCCAGGCAAGGCATTGCAGAATATCCCACACCATCCTCCATTGTAGTGCTATGATGCAGGTTAAGATTCGTGCAGACAGTAATCGAGACTGCCATTGCCTAGCCTGATCTGTCTCGCTTAATCGCGCGAACCAACTGAACGAACAGTGCAACCCCAAGACCTGCACTCGACCAAAAAACAGCACGGCGTAATGTGGAAGTCCGTGAGTGAGCTGCCGGAAGCTCCAAAACTGCTTTGTTCATCCTGAGATAAGCATCCACCCAAGCTTTGCGACAATCTAGAATCTAAGTTGCAAGCACATCACCAAAAGCAAAGCACATTGACGCCAAACAGATCTCCAAGAATCCGGGACCTCAGTGATGTCCAGCCCATGTGCCCACGTGCTTTCCAAACAGGCTGTGCTGAAGACCCCTTCTTCAGCTCTCCGCTGGATGTGGCACCGTCCTTGCTCGATGCTGGGTTTTGAGTCAACAAACTGTGCAAAGCTGCCAAGTGCCCATTCTGGGCTGCCAGATACAGTGGCGTCTCGCCGTTCTTGGCAGCCGCTGTCTTGTCAGCCTTGGCCTCCAAGAGGGAGCGCACCACAGACAAGTGGCCACTGTTGGCAGCAATGTGCAATGGTGTCATACCCTCCACTGTCGCAATCTGAGTGCATGCCTTTGCGAATAACAAGCATTTCACGATATCCACGTTGCCATGTTCGGCAGCAAGACAAAGCGGTGTCTTCCCATCTAAGCGGAAGCTGTCTCGGGAAGCTCCGTGCTTAAGGAGGCATCGGGTCACCGCAATGTTACCGTGTTCAACCGCCGTGTGCAATGCAATCATCTTCTCGCCTGCATTGAGGTCAGCCTGCGCCTCCACCAAGCAGTTGATAATCTGGACATGACCTGCTGCTGCCGCAACATACAGCGGGGTCTGCCCATCCTCTCCTGCTTGATTCGCATCAGCCTCAGCCTGCAACAACGACTGCACGATCTGTATACCCCCATGTTGAGCTGCGAATTCCAACGGCAGCACGCCAGTACTATCTGCCCGATTAGGTTGGGCACCTGCTGATAACAACAAACTGGCGACCTCCACATGGCCATTCTGGATGGCAAGATGTAGTGGCGTAAGTCCGTGGCTTCCAACAACATCACAATCAACGCCTGCAGCCAGCAAGCGATTTGCTGCTTGAAACTGGCCCTTTTCTGCCGCGATGTGCAAGGCGGTCACACCCGATGTGGTTTGCTTGTCTTTGTCTGCACTTGCTTCTAACAGGCATTGGACCATTTGCAACTGCCCAGACTCGGCAGCACTAAACAAAGGATGCACCCCGGACCTGTTTGTCAAGTCTACATTGGCACTTCCAGCGAGCAAAGCACTTGCCACCTGCAAGTGGCCCTTCAACACTGCGGAATGCAAGGGGCTCAAGCCGTCATGTGTGGGCGTGTCACAGTCGGCGGACGCGGTGAGCAACTGCTGCACCATCTCGACATGGCCTTCCTGATCATGATGGGTCAGATTGTACGAACATTACAGCAGGCGTTGAGAATTTGGTTCGGCCAGGTGCTAAACAACAACGCCGGGAAAATCCCAAATAGTGAAGGAGCCCCCTGGCATTCCGAACACTGCATACCCAAGAACCAGCTCCCAAGACCATCCCATGGGCCCCCATGACTGCACTGTCGCGGGTGCACGATTTGCTCCCCAAATGCGCACTCAGTGATGGGAGCACGAGTCCCAACCCAATTGTGCACTGGAATGGTGGATGAAACACGAGTCGCAAGCAAAACGTACATGGCGCTGTGGCGGGAGCACGACTTCGGGAGGTGGACATGCAAGCGACTCGCGGTGAGACAGTGGAACCAACTACACTGTGGCGGAGTGCCAATTTACTGCAATGAGCAACGGAAACCACTGGTAGAGCTGCGTAACAGGAACCGTCAGCGAGACTAACAACAACAGTACCAGCAGTGCCAGCAGCGTGACAGTGACAGGAACCATTTCAGGAGAGAGCAGCAACCGAAACCACGACAGCAGGACCGAAAATCGGTCTCCCACCTGCAAAGAACAGCACAATTTTCCAACGACCTAAAGCGTGAATCTACTACTCTATAACACGAGCAACGACGACTACTCCTACAGCTCAGCATTCTGCAGCACAAATAGCCGTCACGATGACAGCCATATTGAAATCGCCAGCACTGTGTGGACGAGAACAACCGACATCGACTTATGAGCATCGTTTCAATGATGAGTCCAGCAGAGTGCACGCCACCAAAAGGATGACTTCTTTCTCACATGACAGGCCCGCAAGCGGCACCAGGACAGGATGATGGGTGCTTCTGTAAATCGGGGATCCTGATTCCTAGTTCCAAGCTGTCGGGATGTAATTTGGGAGCTCAAGCTGTTGCAACGGGGCCGGGTGCCTGTTACGGGAGCAGCCCGCTTCACATGCCAAATCCGGGCAAGGTTCCGGTTACTGTTCATGTCTATGGACTGTCAAAGGAGCTGGGTTTTTTATTCGTTCAACATCCTTCCGCCGGACCCTTCCGCTTGCTTCCGGGAGCGAGGGTTTCGCTTCCGCGGGCCTCAACTTTCATATCGCTTCCGCGGATTCCTTCCGAGACGGTTGCTTCGCTGAGTTTGAAGGGTTTGCTTCCGCAAGTGCGGGCTCGAGTCTTGAGGAGGCTATTTGTTTGGGCAAACCACGCATGTAGCTTCCCCCACCAACAAAGGATGCGAGCTCGCATAAAGCACGCGACGACAGAAGCAACTTCGGCTTTCAAACCCTTGTGTAGGGAATTTCGGCGGGCTTCCAATCCATAATCGGGTTTGAGGTATTCGGGGTAGGGAATTTCAGTGGCTTTCGGTTTTCAATTCAAAACCGCTTTAGCTCTTGGGGGGATTGAATTTCGGCGGGCTTCATCCATAGTGGGGTTTAAGGTGTGCAGAAATGCAGCTTTCGCTGGAACGAAACCATCGCGATGACTGCAACTTGAGTATGATTGGGCTTGGTTGGGATCAACTTCCAGGGGGCCACCTTCCGCGGAGCTTCCGGGCACGTCCCCATATCATCCTGCAAATTTTAGGGCCGGTGATGAACATCATGACCATGATAACGCTGAAGTGCTGTTCCTTTTCGCCACATGACTCTACTCGTGAACACGTATATGGAAATGGCAAGAACCTGATAACAAGAAGCCTGGTCGTGATGTTGACAAGGAACATGCTTCGGACAAGGATGGGTGACTCTCAATCTTGCTGGCATCTCCCAGAATAGAAGGCAATATTTTCGCCCATTATGCATCGAAGAGTACAGATACAGCCATTAAGATGCAGGTGTATGGTCATACAGAAGTTTTTTGCTGGCGGTGTGGGACTTCGGCCCGACTTCGGGGCTTGTGGATCTAGGCTTTTGAGATGACTTTGTGTTTAGGGTTTGCAGTTTGTTGGGGTATTAGGTACACTCAAGGCCAAACGCGGGATACCTGCGGCATGACATATCTTAAGGTGGAGCTTCGGCGGACCTTCCGCAGACCGATTGCTTCCCGCAGAGCTTCCGCGTGCTTCCGCGCACACAGTCCCGTGCAAATCTTTCGGCTACAACGATTGATATTTCCAGGCCTACTCACAAGCAAAGAAGCGCGAAAAAATCACGGCTCAAATCCTCTTACTTACAATTCCCGCAAAAGTTGCGGCAGCATAGTTTCACTAATGACCTTCAATCGAAAACATGCCAAAATCCCGACGATGCCCTAGAACTGATTTGAAGCACGTGGCAGCAACGGGACCGTTGAAAAAGCGAAAGCCTAATCGAAAATGCGCAACGCTTCGCAGCGGAAGTCGCAGAACAGCCGGGTGCACCTGCCAAATGCGCTTCGCGGGCAAATGAACCACAGTCTTTTTATCGCGAAACTTTACTCAGTCTCTATGATACGTTGCAAAGTATACCACCAACACACGATCTTCGAGGGATCCTTGAGAGCCTACCGGCTACCGTAGTGAGCCCAAGTCGGACTCGTCCAAGGCAGGGAGGGCTTCCAGAGAAGTTTGGGAGTGGGATGAAAAGTCAAGTCTCCGAGGCAGCATGCCAGAGCGGCGTTGCTCCAGAGTGTGACACTCGTTCCTTGTCCACGCCAGCTTCGATGAGGTGCTGAGCAACGAAAAGGTAGCCGATCTCAGCAGCACAGTGGAGGGGCGTACGTCCGTCTCCACACGTCTGCTCCTTGTTCGCACCGGCCTTCAGCAAGGATCGGACAATCTGAAGGTGACCACCTTGTACAGCGACATGAAGGGGTGCCAGACCAGTGTCTCTAGCAATGTGCACATCGGCAGCCCCACTGATCAGTAGCTGTACCACACCCAAGTGTCCTTGCCTTGCGGCTGCATTTAGGGCTGTTACTCCATGCTTGTCAGGTAGATCCACATCGGCAGCCGCTTGCATGAGGCAGTGCACGACATCTTGATGACCGTTCTGTGCCGCAATGAGCAGTGAACTAGCCTTCTCGAAGGTCACGTGGTTCACATCTGACCGGGACCTGATTAAGCAGTCTGCAACCTCCACGTGCCCCTTCTGTGCAGCCGCAAACAAAGGTGAGACTCCAGTCTCAGGACTGTTGCTTAGGCGGACACCAGCAGCCAGGAAAGATCGCACTACTTCACAGTGCCCCTTTTGCGCTGCAATTGCCAAGCTCGTGGTCCCATCATCCTTCACGAACTCGGAATCTGCCTTTGCCGCCAGAAGAAACCGAACGACATCCACGTTGTTTCGCCTTGCTGCAATGTACAACGGAGTGACGCCAGCGCTGGTCGCCACCTGGCGGGCACCTGCATGAACCAACACACGGACACTTCCCAGCTTTGCTTGTTCAGCAGCACAGTACAGTGGCGAGGCGCCGTGCTTGTTTGTCTTGTCAATGTCAGCAGATGCATCTATCAAGTGATGGAGTATGTCCAAGTTACCACTCTGGCTGGCGATGTGAGCAGGAGTTGCTCCGTTGTGCTCGGAGATGTTTGCATCGGCTCTGGCAATCAATAGATGCCGCACGACTTCAATCCGATTTTCCTGGGATGCGATGTAAAGCGGGGTTGTTCCTCGATCCGTTGCTTTGTTCTTGTCAGCTCCTGTACCCAGAATGGCCAGCACGACCTCGGCGTGCCCACACTCCGAAGCAATGTACAGTGGCGAGACATCGTGCTCCTTGGTCAGGTTCGGATTCGCACCTGCATCCAGGAGACACTGCGCAACGTCCACATGTCCCATCTGCGAGGCCTCAGAATATTCAGCACCCGAAAAAGGGGACGGCATTGATTTCGCTGTATCTATTGCGCTTACATGTGGCTTCAGGTCTTATAAGGCTAGATAAGGCTAGATCCGGCCACCTCTGAGTAAGAATATGTGCTGTCGGGCCGAAGCCATGCCAAGCGGCAATGAACAAAGCTGTGGCTCCTGCAAACACAGTGTGCGACAAACACCACGGAGTGCTGTGTGGTCATGTGTGCGCAATACAGCAGTGTAACAAGCCGATAACTGTGCAAGCGTCTACCATTAAATTTAAGTTGCCACATAACACTGGCAAACGTGCAAGACAGCGGAACATGCGAGGACTTTGGGAGCTTCGGGAAGTCCTTGGTGTTCAGGGCGGTCTTTGTCGGCTCCCGCATCGAGCAAAGACTGGACCAAGGCGACCTGGCGATGCAAGGCGGGGCTGTGTACCAGAGACAGCGCAGTGCTCCCATCTGCTCCTCCGGCCTGACCCTTATACGCGGCCAAAAACAGTGGCGTGGCGCCACTGTCCTGTGCCTTGGCAAGGGGGCAAGTCGCAGCAACACTTGGGCCTCTGAGGCTTGAGAAAGGGGTCGCCGGAAGCGCCCGGTGGGTCTTGAATATGCAATGCACGCTTTCGCCTTGGGTGAGACAGCTTGTATTCGAGTGTTCAGCTCGAGACACAGGGAGGTCCGCAGGCATCTAGGGCCCGCGCATGGTCAATGTCCGCCCTGGCATTGATAAGATATTGGACCACCTCGAGGGGGCTATCAAAAGTGAGGGATCAGCAGGGTGCCAAAGCCGTCGCCTCCAGGTGGCCCCTTTCCACGGCAGCATGAACCGGAGTCAAGCCGTGCTCTGCGGCCTTCCGCCTCGGAGTGTGGAAAGTCTCCAGTCACCCTTCAAAGCGACTCGTAAGCCGTTTCGAAATGCTTCGAACGAAGTCCGTCTGAATGATACTGATACCGCCATGAACGTGAAACCCTGCCGAGGTGCTTGTCAGCACCAGCTTCCACCAAGACGATGACAGTTTCCAAGTACCCCTGCGAATCGAATGGAGGTAGTGCAGGGCCCCCCGCCCGCAGCCAGATGAAACGCTTTTCGTCACTAGGCTTCAGCTACAGCTATCGGGGCCTGCTGCGCTGCAAAGAGTAATGGCGTTTCTCCTCTCGTTGTAGCGACGTCAGCTTCGGCACCTTCCTGGCAAAAGCTCCGAGTGGGTTTGCTATGGTTGCTGGCAAATGACGGCCAATCCAAGCGTCCATCAGCTACTGTAAGCACATGCCGACAAGCAGAAGCAAGATCATGAACACTATAAAGAACTGCTACAAAGACTTGCCTCACATAACTGTTCACTATGAGACAACAACTGCATGATCTCAACCAGAGCAACAACAATCTGCGGCAATGTACCTTGAGAAGGAAGCGAAGCACTTCGGTGTGACCGTTCCGTGCAGCTATGTGCAACGTCGTGGTCCCATCCTGCAGGCCGGTCAGAGACATCACGAGACTTCTGCATGCTCACTGCGACTGAGCCAACAAAGCGCCCCTCATGTCGCAAGTTCAAGCAACGAGATGTTCCAGTCGCCTCGCCAACGACCCCATCGCCGCTCTTGGATCCCAGAGCTGGCTTCGCTGGCTCCTGTAAAATCTTCTGCACAAAAGGGGGGGCCTTCACGGTTTGCGCGCATGCGTCTTCCTTGCCTACCCTCACTTCGGTGCCGGTCGATCTATCATGAGCTACGTATGTTCTCTCTTTGCTGCGCTCGGCTGCTGGACTGGAGCTGTTGGATAGTCTACTTCGCAAACTGCATCCCGCTGCGAAGGAAATAGCTGGCTGACCTGGCTTCCTTGATCATATTTGACTTCGATGAATGGAGCCGAAGGCAGCGTGTAACCTCCTGCGAAAGTTCAACAGCTGAGCGTCTATCCCCCACCGGACCGGATCCTTCACACAGCTGGAAGTGGGTGCAGCACGCAAACCCGGCACCGACCGTGCAAAGGCTTTCAACGCCGCCCATGAAGGCATCGCGCCAAGCAAGGGCACTCCTGGGTTCTTTACACCTTGCTTTATTTCGGGGGATCGAGAACTTTACACTTGTGCCTGGTGGGAGCTTTGCTGAAAAGCATCAAACGAATCGGCCTTGACATTCTGCTAGGTCCCTGTCTAAATGTCTTTCATGTCACAAGTTGAAGTACATCCAACGGCATCCGTCATTGAGCCTGCAATGCTAATGCTCGACAGGCACCATCTCACTAAGGGCTATGACATATGTGGCCAGCCTGTTGTCCCCAAACTCCCTGTTTGCAAAAAACAATGCAACTGTAACATCAAGCTTCCAAGATGCTTTGCCAGCGATCCAAAATTACTTTTGCCACAGCTAAGATGTGCCAGGACTGAACGATGAGTGCGAGTGCTGTCCAGAATGACCAGCCCACGGCCATACACCACACCTCTCTCCCTTTTGAATTGTGGAGTTTCTGACAAGCGAGGCACAAGCCATTGCGATCCACTATGTACAGCTGTCAGCCTGGCAAATACATAATAATAATGTCATGTACGGTTTTACAACTCATGAAAACGACACTTCGCCTATCCTTGCCTCAGTAAGACAAATTTATCAGTCGTGGAACTTGCTTGTCGTCGAGCTGTTTACTTACATGACATTGTGCGAAACGCAGCGGGTGACAATCACCGCGAATGGAACGAATTGCCTCGAACATTGCTCACACTAACATGTCCATCCGATGCCAGCTGACGACAACCTCTTGGGAGTATCGACAGCCTCGAAGGGCCAACCCTGCCGGTCCTTTTACATCGGTCACTCTCTCAAACTACGCACGGAAGCTTCCCAACTTTTTCATGACTGCGACATGGGTCTGCATCTAGAGCCGTCTTCAGAGCTCTTGGCTGCCCTCGGGGCTGCAGAAAGAGCACCACATGCGGTGATAAGTCGATGCCCAAACCTCTGAACTCGAGCCGAGAGCTATCTTCAGCCTGATCGTACAGAAGTGCATATATGCAAATGAACGCATGCCCGAATACGGGCCATGCACATGACGAGCTGCATGTGTGAACACATAGAATCTTAAAATGCAGATGGTTTAACCTGCGTCTGAAGCGAGGGCGTGTGTAGTGGGAGACAGAAAGCAAGACAGAAGAAACGAAAGAACGACGGTCAATGGATGGGACTGCATTTTGGAGTCAGTCCGCATTCACGACATGGTTCCTTGCACTGTGTTACGGTAGTGTAATGTTCACCACACGAGAAGGTAAGAGAGGAAATAAATATGAAAATTAAGTATAGATATATGTATACACCAGTATGTAAGTGTGCCGGTAAACGTATAAGCTACGTACATACACACATACCAGGACACACATAAAGCACACACACACACACATATATATATATATGCATGCACACAGGCGGATAAATCTACAAGCACATTTACGATATGCATGTGAGTATGCAAGTACACATGTTTGAAAAGGTACACGCAGCGGCGCAACATGCATTAAGACTCACTAAGACACCCACGATGTGTTTCCGTTCTCGGCGTGCTTTGCTCGATTCATCTCCTGAAGCAAAACACTTATCTCGCATGCAGCAAGATACCACAAGACAGACGAGCTACAACACATACACGAACACACACACACACACACACACACACGCACACACACACGCACGCACGCACGCACGCACGCACAGACACACACAGACACACACAGACACACACAGACACACACACACAGAGACACACAGACACAGAGACACAGAGACACAGAGACACACACACACACGGACACACACAGGCACACACACACACACTCACTCACATACACACGCACACATACCCACCCACACACACACACACACATACACACACACACGCGCACACACGCACGCATGCACGCATGCACACACACACACAACAAACAATCACGCAACCTGCACAACTGAGACGAAGGCTTTGCGTGAGCGGAAGAACCGGGCGCGCATAGAGATGAGCTGCCACAGACACACAGACAGCCCGACGTTCAAGTATGACCACACTGCTACAGAAGAAGCTGCCTGCATGTTACACCGCCCGTGGATAACCTCAGGTCATCAAACAACCAAATTCGAAGACGGCGCTCAATCCGCCATTCACTATGCCGCTAATCCCAAGGCTCCCTCCACGGGGCGGCGCCCGTAACCGAAGTGAGGTGCGCGTACACCCTGAGTCTCACATCAGATGGCGACCGAACCAATCTGTTCAGACAGCCAGCCTCCGGCAGCGGCTTTGCAACCCCTACGCACAACACTGGAATAGGGGAAGCGGAAAGATTTTAATTCACTTCAATCAAACGCAAACCAAAACAGCCTCGTCGATTCACCCGGCGCATGAAGCGTACCTTAGCTACAAGAGCGCAAGCCCGCTCCAGAAAGTCCACGAGCTATGCGCACTAGAGACCATCCCTCGCACACATGGTGCCAGGAGCACGGCATCCTGAACCGTGCCGGCTGAAGGAGCAGCCTAACACCATGTCCGCAGGACGGCCACACGTGCTACGAGCAAAACGGACTTCATCACATGGACTAAGAGACTCGTGCGCGCTTGGCCAAACCAAGCCTCGGCCGCAGTTTCACACGCACACGGGTAGACACACACACACACACTCCATGGCAATAGTTTATGTAGTTGCCAGTTGCCGGAATGGCGTTGGACACGGTGACCTCAGCGAAACGCAGCCAACTTCAACCGATGTTCTCGAGCCGTCAAGCAGACACCTACTCAAACTGCTATACGAGGCAAGGGCTGCTCACCTATGATGATATAATTAGCCTACCCGGTTTTGAGTGGGTCACTCGTGTGTAGGATACTGCCGACATGTGGATGCAATACGTTTAAAGAAAAAGAATGCTGCCCCGCAGCACGAAACCACACACCAAGGCCACAGAACTGCAACAGTCGCCACCGCAAACGCTACAAGCCACTGGTCGCTCTTCCCCTCCTAGCGTCCGTACAGCACAACAAACTCAGAATGGAAACAAGGAGCGTACAACATGAAGTCAGAGAAGAGACTGCCCAACAACAACATGGCTTTTCACGATTGATCACAAACGACAGCAAGCCAAGTTAAATCAAACAAAAGGTGAAACAAGCCAAGCACGTCTCGGCGTTGGAACCGGTCCTGACATCCAGCGAGACATCCAACGAGCTCCGAAAGGCTGTTTCCAAGAAATGTTTCAGTAGCACACGGGCGCGGCTCCAGCACAAGGCCTCGACCGATTAACCTCAGTCGAAACAGCACACATAACACGCATGCCCAGCCTGCGCCTTCAATGCGACCCTTCCCAAGAGCCACACTCGACCACCAGTGACAGGGGAAGGGCGCTTCCACCTCAAAAATATCATGCATCGCACTGCAGCTTTCCGTTATACTAAGATTGTTGTTGGAAGACAGAGACACAAAAATCTGAGCAAAGCACCGGCCAAAGCGCCGAGGGTCTATGTGGATGGCCTCCTTCTCCACCTGACTAAACCGCATACGCGGTCATATCTATCTATCTAACTATCCATCGTAAATGGATATACATAAGTATGTGTATATATATATGTGCATATGAACATGCACATAGATAGATAGATAGATAGATAAATACATAGATCGATATGTATATACACAGTACATGATCATATACACATCTGCATATGCATGTGTGCTATTGGATATACAAGTAGGTTGTGCATTTGCGGATGTGTTGCGGGTTGCTGACATGAGTGATTTTATGTTCGCAGCGTGTGCTACCAGCTTTCTTCTGGCTTCATAATGTCAACATCCTTTCTGGTTTCATGTGCAAGACGAATCTAGGTCCGTTGCTCTTGCGACTGCTACCGGGCATCAACAAACTCCATGCCAACATGAATACATGAACACATGGATTGCACTTCGTTGCGCTGCTTTACTTAACAATTTCAACTCTCTTGCATTCCACTGCACATATATGGCACTAGCACATACAGTAGCAAACTACCAAAAAGTCAGTACACACGTACTTGCTTGCAAACTTACACACATGCAGATGCATGCACACGTGCAGGATCATGCAGGCTTACATGCACGACGTGAATATGTATGTGAGTCTGGCGAGTCAGGCGTATATCCGCTCCCCGAGGATCGTAGGGGTCTGGGACCAGGTGAAATGCAGGCGGTTGGAAGATTCGTGCGAATTGGCACCGAGGATCTTTGTACAGCCAGAAGCTGACTGCCTTCCGGACGGGAACATCGCAACCGCCTAACTTTATACGATTTTATCTCTAAGAGCTTGGCACCAACTTGATTTCAGTGCCATCAGATCCTCTGGCAAGGGACGAGCCGTGGCAGAGGGGCATTCCACACTTCGCCTGGCTTTCAGCCACCGACTGTGCAGCCGAATTTCGATGGGACAACGATTGGGCAGCCCTTGGAGTACCGATCTCCAAATTCGCGGAATTCTGCACAATGCAGTCACTTGCACGGAAAGGGGCTCGTAGTAGCATATGATATGGTACAGCATGGCTTTATACTGTAGACCGCTCGAAGGGCCATCGATCTCGAAGCTACCGAGTAAGCCACACCACGCATATAGGTGCGTGAATGCAAAAATCTCGTCCCATAGGACTGCAAGAACCGTTCCAGCTCGGAGCTGACAACTTATTAGTAAGCTTAGGATCTTAATGTCGCTTCCTCTTGAAAACAGCGCAGCAGGACAGCAAGGACGGGACACAAACTATTTCAGAGCCTCAAAGGTGCTTTGGCGCCCAGCACAACACTCTGCCACATCAGCTTACAGCTCGTGGCTCTGCTCCAGAGCTCTTGCACGCGTGCACCCTGTGACTCCATGATGCTCATTACAAAGACTGGGACCCAGTAAAGTCGCGGTGAGGATGTGGCTTCAAGTGTCAGAGTAGGCTGCAGCATGGCGAGTGTCTGACCCGGCCCGGATCTGCGCCGCTAGCGTCCGTTGATGAAACATCTGCGTAAGCTTCACGCATCTGCAGATCGTAAGGGCCGTCTCGAAGGCACTCTCACTGACGAGGCCGGAACTTGGCGAGAGTGCGTAGTCGCACACGCGTAGGTAACGAACGAAACGAGGGCTCAGCAGGCCTGACGGAACTAACATCCCCATGACACTGCCCCGCGCACTCTGCAATTCCTGTTTGCTTTGTTCGGGTCCTTGTGGTCGAAGCACACCTTTGGCACCCTTGCAGGTGCTGGGCCTCGCGGGTGCGCTCAGGATTGGTTCCATACAGAGGTCCGCAACGACTCTAGCCCGAGAAATGCCTTCTTCGCCCTTGCAAGCCGACAAGCGGCAACGGGGCCAAAAGGACAGGGCTTAGTCCGAGACCTGGCTACCTGGCACATCTCTTCGAAAGATCTCTGGCCAACCTCGGATGACATGTCAGTCAAATCAGCAGTCGGGAGGAGACACAGAGAAATCCGTGGGTGCAAAGCGTCGGTGCAACTTTAGCACGCTGTTTTTGTCAGTGCTCGCCATCGTCGGCAGCGAGTTTGCTTTTGCTTCAGCATCCCAGGCACTGGCCTGAAGGAACAACAACACTTGTCCAAGGCATCTCCACAGACCGTTGACAGGCTACCGCAAAGGCACAGAGCTGCTGGAAGATGTTCACTAAGACGCTACGAACGGTAGTGGCACGACCAGAGTCGGAGTGTCCTTTGAGATCGCCGGGTGCTCCAGCCATGGCCTGGCACCTGCGGTCACGGAGTCACACGGAGTCACGACTCTCGGAATGCATGCGGAAGGCTCTGCATGCGATGTGCCGAGGCACTCCACATCACTTGGACTGCCGTCATTTGGTCCTGGGGCAATTGGAGCAACACAGTATGGGTAGCTGTACTTTCGAAATTGATTAACCTCCTCGCGCAAACCAACATCACCTGCAAGGACGGTCCGACTCGGACCGCTGTGATAAGCCGGAGACGAGCTCTGCCTGGCGAGTTCTCTGCTCCCCACTCGTTTGGTCCTTTGGTCCAGGGGCAGGTCTCGCGTTTACAATGTGGTGTGGTCAGGCTCGCAGGATCGATCAGGCTTTGCAATGTTTTGCAATCATACTATGAACCAGCTAGATTTCGCAGAGCAGAGCGAGGGCAATGCTCACGGCCCACATGAGGCACTTCTTGGCAAGATCTGGGCTCTCAAGAGGGGGCTACTCCAAGGCGGTGCTCGCACGATGATTTTTGGAGGTTGCCTGTGGCAGAGAGCAATCCAACTGTGAGCAGGTGTCGTTTCTTGGACTGGCTGTCTGGGTCAAACATGTCCCTGCCTTTGGCAGGCCTAGTTCAGCAACGCGTTCCAGAAGCTTTTGCAATCCTGGACTCCAATCTGCTGATTTCTCTGCCTTCCATGCTGCTGCAAAGATATTCTCTGCCGGGAAAGCTTCCATGCATCTCTCTGCACAAGTGTTCTGCATAACTGCAGCACATCCCACCAGCATCTCGCGCAAGCATTCTCCGACACTTGATCTTGGCTGGGTGAACGCATCGCAAAAAAAAGGCACAAAATCGAGAAGGTCTGCCAATTGGCAGTGACCTTGTGGGCTGGGGACTGACGGCTGCAATGTCTGTACAAGATTGTACAAGGGGGAGTCAACTTTGGGACTCTTGCACTAGGCCATCTGGTGAAGTCTCGTGCAAGCTCATCGAGGGGAGCTGGCCTGTGATAAGGTTGCTGCGGCTTTTGCTGGTGGACCAGCCCCTGCTGAGGCTGGACGTTTCGGAGGGGAGTCTGCCTCTTGCGAGGGCTGAGGAGCCCATTGCTTAGCCGTTGCTGGTGCAGGTGGGCCGGGAACAGTGCCGGTTGGGGGGGTGGCCAGCATGGCCTTTGGAGGAGAGTCTTCCTTTGGCGCCGTCTTTGGTGTTGCCGGCAGTGTGCCGGGAACCGGGCCGGCTGGAGGCGAGGCCTTTGCAGGAGACTCGGCCTTTTGCGCTGGAGTCTCTGGTCTTGCCGGCGGACCAGTTGGAGGGAAGGCTTTTGCAGCCGAGTCTTCCTTTTGCGGGGTTTCTGGTCTTACCGTTGGTGGAACGCTGGCTGGGCCGGTCGGCTGTGAGGCTTTTGCAGGAGGGTCTGAGTCTTGCGTCGGCTGCGACGAAACAGGTGCAGCCGAAGGGGGTGAAGTTTTGGTGATGGGGGGCGAGCTTGTTGAAGGTGCTCCGGCAGTGCTTGGAGCACTGCTAGCAGGAGGTGAGGCTTTTGGAAGGTCTGGGGAAGCTGGTGATGCTTTGGTGGTTGTTGGTGCCACAACCGCTGTACCGACGGAGCTGAGGATGCTTGACGTTGCAGGGGCAGCCCTCAGTATACTCAGTAGACAGCCAAGGCAGTCCGAACCAAGCTTCAACAAAGGACAAGCATGTCCAACTAGTGGCTACCGAGCATCGGCTGCCCCGGGCTCGCCCCAGGACCTGCAAGACTGCTGGCATGAACTGGATGCAGGGCAGCCTCTTTCAGAACTTCCGAACGACAAGTTCTTCAATCGATCCCTGACAATTGCACCCCCGACTCTAAAACCCGAAAGTGGAGAAAACCTTTCATGGACTTCCAGGCGGCTTCGTCCTCTCCAGAGCTCCCTCTTTAAAACTCTGGCTAATGCAGGGATCCTGCACTGCGACTTCCCTGCCTGGGCCCACTGCCTTGCCCACTGGCAGAGCCTCCACACCTTCATTCGCTGCTCTCTGCTCTGCTCTGCTCTGCTCTGCTCTGCTCTGCTCTGCTCTGCTCTGCTCTGCTCTGCTCTGCTCTGCTCTGCTCTGCTCTGCTCTGCTCTGCTCTGCTCTGCAAGTTTACACTTCCCCTCTGCTCTTCGATGACCTGCGTTCGCGTTTTCCCGGTTGGCCTTGTCCTGGCCAAAGGAAGGAACGGCGGAAAAGTACGACGCTCTTTCGCTACTGTATGAGTCTTCAATCACGTCGAGTTCCAGCCTTCTCCAACCGCTCCCATAGCGGACCGCCACGAGACTCTATCGCCTGAGAGCATCTTCTCACTCCCTCCGAAGTTAGCATAGTCCTGGATCTGGGACCCTGCCAAGTGGTGAGGTGCTCTGGTAAGCCGGTCCGATGAACTTTGCCGGAAAAGCCACCGAGACATGTCTGGTGGACAAGGGCCTTGTAGACTTCGGCATTGTAAACTGCTCCAAAGACCTGCCAACAGACTGACTCTACCAAGCTGCTTCTGACTATCGAGACGGCTGTCAATGCGCAGAGTGTGTGTGTGTGTGTACCAAATCACATACTAGGAAGCCGAAATGACCTCCCTCGAGGCATGACCTTTGATCTGACCTAACGAGCAACACAACAAATTCCTCACCCGTGGCTGAAGTCGCAAGCGGCGCCTTTCTGCACGGGCCTTAGTGGCCAACTACAAGCAGTGTTACGGGTAGCCTTGAAGCCCCAGCCGTGAAGAACTGGACTCACAGTAGAGCATGCCAGTGTCCAGCAAAGTCTGCGAGGATGCTTCATGTCTGTGTGGAGCAGAACAAGGGGCTCCAGGCCCCGGGCAGTTCTTTCCACGTCGTACCCAGGCCGGCAGGTATTTTTGGGCGCATTTGCAGTCTTTATCCTGCAAGGATTGCGGATCGTCCTTGGAGCCGGTGATCATGCGGTTGACCGTGTGCCAATTTTAACTTGGGCTAGCTCAATCACTAGCTCACGCCACGCCCTGCAGGTCCACAGACTGAGTTCACCGCATTAGGACAATCGCATTTAGGCATCGGCGAGGGTCGAAACCTTAACAGATCATGTACGTGACAACTCCGCGGCAAGAGTCCAGGACCACCGTGAGATTCGGGCAGACGCGGATCGCAGGTACAGACCTTGGCACAGTGTGGTGCAGTTCAGAACCCAACGAAAGTGCTGAAGAATTTGAACAAAGCAACACGATTGATTGCCTTCTGCTGCCAAGCAGCACCCTCGTCGTCGACACGCCCCCGCCTGGACTTACAACAGTAGATGCCAAGATATGCCAAATGCGGCTTGCAAGCTGGATGCCTCGGCGCGCGAGCTAGCGGCACAGCTGCATCCGTTGCCTGGGAACCTGCAGGTGGAAGGCTGCAAGGGGCTTGACGACAGAAGACATTCGAAGTTAACTGAAGTAGCTCCGCCGCAAGCAAGGCCTATCTTTTGCAATCGTTTGCACAAGGAGCCCTGCAGCTTGGGCATTGGTTGTTGCGCACACTTGTGAATGCCGGCGCGAACTGGTGGAATGCATTGGCAAAGCGGAAGGATTTGGTGTCGTGAGCGAGTTGTCGCATCGCCATCGGGCCTGTGCTCTGTAGGGTGAAACCTGCAACAACCACAGGATTGTCGATGCCGCGGATCTTGACCGGACTGTGGCACAGCCAATGTCAAGAGGCGGCGAATGCGAGCGGAAGCAAGTTGTCCGCTGGACTGCCAGCTCTGTGCCAGCCCTGCTTTTGGTCGCCATGGCACGGCCTCCCGCGGTTTTCTTCGGGACTGAACTGGAGTTCTCCCTGTCGGCTTTTGTCGCGGAAACAGCGGAACCTGCACCTTGTGAGAAGTTCCCAATAAGTTGTGGCGCACATCCTTCGCATCATCTTGCATCACTCTACAGTGACTCTACAGCTTGGTGTCACTGTCGGCCGCTGGTGTGGCGATCGATGGCTGTCGCTAACTGTTGAGGCTGCACCACTGCACGACCCGAACAAGTCACGCCTGCTGAGGCAGCAGAGGCAGCCGTCGCACGAGAGGCCTGGCACACTGCAGCATTGACAACTCTGGGAAACTTGCTCAGGTGTACAGTACGTGGATGAACGGGCCCAACAGACAGCAAACGAGCCGTTAAAGAAAACACTCGCAGGGCTACCGATGAATGCACCGCGGATCCACTGGCCACAGATCCACCCGCCGCGGATCCGCCCGCCAGAGACTTCGCCCCAGACCTCGGACGGAGCAGCAATACGTCGTAATTTTCGGAACTCGCGACTTCAACTCTTGTGAACGCAGACAGGCAGTCCTCCGTGCTGTGTCGGGTCTACTACATCTTCTCCGGCGCCTCAGGCCTTCACCCGTCAGCAGGTGGATCTGAACAACTAGCTACTATACGCTGCAAAACGTAGGGCAGCCATCACAGAACTGCGGCAGCTTGAAGGCACCGTCTCACCGTCTTCGCACCAGCGATGACTACATAAGCGTGTTTAACTGCGGCCAGATTCGGCATTACCAAGCACAGACCAGAGCCAGCTTCCCTATTTACTCATCTAGTCTTCGTTTGACTGCCAGCCATCATGCTGCCAAGCAAGCCTGCAAGATTTCGTGCGTCGTCAGACAGGCACGCAGGAATAAGCTTTAGAAGTAACCCACTCTTGATGAAGCTGATATTGAGCCCGCACCCGTCCGCAGTACTAACCACCGTACTGGCAGGCTGTGGAGGCTGCATCAACATACGACAACTAATTGTTCTTACTCCGTTGCTATGTCTTTGCCAGCACGTGCCTGTCGACATTCTCAGCAAGGCCTCTTCAAAAGCTCTCAAAACCAAGATGAAACATGGCACATCTGCTTGGCAGATGACTGCAATGTCTCTTAGGCCTGTGCCACAGTCACTTGGTGACTGGCAAGTATGGACTCTTGAACTTGCTACTCTTGTAGCTCGCTCAAATTGTGCTTGCTCCTCATCTTCTTGTGTTGGGGCGACCGGCCGCCCAGGAGTGTTCTCGGCGATTGCTCAGTCAGGGAGGAGCCTCGAAAAAAAGGGTGTGCGGAATGCGAGGCTGTTGTCGGAAAGGCATGAAGGACCCAAGAGCCTAGTCTCAGGGCCGCAATCTCCTGCTTCAGGAAGTGTAGCTCTGTCTCCATGTAGGTGTGGAAGCGACCCTGGCTTTTGATCATCCAGGTCTGGTCCTCACGCGGCTGCTCTCGGTTCAAACGGCGGGAGAGCCCCGCCTTTTGCAACTCTCTCCCCCTCTCTACGGGCTTGGGGCCGTTTTCGAGCAGCAACAAAGATGGTATTGAAAGGACCTCTCCCAAGAAGACGAGATTCATGCATGATCTTGCCAATGTCCACCGCCCGCGCCTGCCAGGAAGCACAGACTGCTGCGACACAGAAGGCACGAACCAAAGGTGCGGTCATGCTAACTCCGGCGGAACGGCGGTATCCTCGCCTGTCCCCGCAATCGAAGACACCCTTTAAAGAACTCTTCAATCTCGACAGAGCCACCTGCGCGTGCAGTAGACTCCGACGGACACCACACTCCAATGTGTGGGGAGCAAAACAGGCATGAGCACACATGTCCTGCAACCGAAGTCAATGTCAGGCAAACACTAAACGAGGCTGATGCCACGCACCTCCGTCGAGATCGAGCAGTTTGAAGAATGACCAGGCGTCCCAAACCTGAGCCCCGTAGCAGCAGTAGTAGTAGTAGTAGTAGTAGTAGGAGTAAGAGTAGGAGTAGGAGTAGGAGTAGGAGTAGAGGTAGCCGCCCTCGCCGAACTCAGGGAGCCCATGGGCTTGCACCAGACGCCGCACGCGGAGGTTGCAAAGCAACTAACCGGCCATCTCTTCAAACTGCTCAGCACAGTCGTTCCTCACATTCTTCCGCACCAGCAATGAGCTGCGCATCATGTCGTTGTAGGGCCGAGAGCGCGACGCCTGAGTCCTTTTCTTGTTGTTGTTGGTGTTGGCGTTAGTGTTGGTGTTGGTGTTGGTGTCGCCGTCGCTGTCGCTGTTGGTGGTGCTGTTGTCCAGCAATGCAGTCGCGTGACACTGCCCTCGCCAACGGCCTTGTGGCCAGTGTGGGCTTGCAGCGGAGGGAACTCGCTTGCCCGATGATAATGACGATGATGGTGATGACGATGACGATGATGATGTTGATGATGGTTGTGACGATTGTCATGACCTCCACCTTTCGATGGGGGGGGGAATGCTGCGACTGCACATTCCAAGTTGAACTCGCATTCTTGCCAGCACTTCCCGGATGCCAGCTAAGCTAAGTTGCACAACACATTATGTGCCCCCTCCCCTTTTTGAAAGGCAGTCCTGGCTGCACGGCTTTCCCTTCTAGCAAATCGAAAAAGCGGACGTGGATTCGATATCATGCCTCGTAACATCCAGTCCAAGAGTTTCGAAGTACTCCCGTACAGCAGGCGAGTCGATCTTCTCCTCGAACATCGCGTAGGTGATAACACCAGAATCAGATGCACCAAGCTTGCCTCAGTCCAATATCGATGATCATAAACTAAGCCGTGCAATAAAAGGCTTTGTCAGAACCAAGGTGCTGAACAAGGCTCGTATTTCGTGCAGGTGCGCTTCCTGCCAATACAGCCAGCAAGGTCTCTGAAAAGGGTGGTGTTCATGCATGTGCGAACATCATCCCGATCCTGCTGTGTTGGGGATCCGAATATGGAGAGCAAGTTGCTACGTAAGCATCAAGTGAACCCACAGGCAAGCCTGCCAACACTGCCATACCAGCGGAGTCACACCTAAGACTAGGGTGCGTTGCAAAACTCGAAGCTCCGCGGCCAAATGCTTGATGGTCCTGTCGTTTCGTGGTCCTGGTAGCCTTGTCGCAGGATCCGTTCTTGAGGCGGCACCAAAGTAACGGTTCCGCTGATGCCAATATCCATGCTAGTGACTAGTGCCTGTCTCGGCCGCGGTGCTTCTTTGGGCAGTTGTGGTGGTGATGGTGGTGGATGTCAGGCACAAATGCCAGCGAAAGGAGCAGCAGTGGTAGTAGCAGCTACCAGTCGGAAGTCAGCAGTAAAGGTAATAGTAATCGTCGTCGTAGTAGGAGAAGGAAAAGGAGCAGTAGGAGTATCAGTAGGCGTACTAGTACGTGGTAGTCTTCGTCATCGTAGTACTAGCACGAGTACCATACCAAGTGCCGGCGTGCTCCCAAGCACGCCCTAATTCAACTGGGCCACCTTAATTTTTTGGCAGGGGGTGGGGGGATGATAACGTTCCTACAAGACTAAAATCACCACTGCTGCTACCGTTACTACTACTACTAGTAGTAACAAAGTCCAATTCGCGAAGAAGGCTTCTGTCAGAGGCAAGGATGGCTTGGCAGGAACTCAACTGGCCGAAGATATTTGGGAACATGTTCCGGACAGCATTCCACATTGTGCAAACTGGCCAGAAGACACATCTCATGGCGCGCATGTGCCTCTTTAAATGGATGTTCCACACCAAGGCCTTTACGGCATTGGCGAACTGCTGCCCATTTCCACAACGAAAGTAAAGAACCCACCTAAACCTTTACGACAAAGGTACCTCCTACTCCTGCAGTCTGGGAGCTTCCGCAAACTTTCGCGTGCAGCCTTTGGCAGAAGACTCACAGGACAACAGCTTTTGCTGTGACCTCCGGCCGTGCTGCTGAGCAGAAACACCCACATGTCTTCAGACACTTACACTTTTCAGGCTACAAAACAATCACTGTCCCCGCCACCACGACGACGACGACAACAACTACCACTGCTCTTTCTTGCGGGCCCGCCTCCAGCAAAATGTCAGAAGTTCAGGGGTGCGTGGGAGCAGACTGGCGGCTTGTACTATAGTACTAATACTGATACTAGTACTAGTACTGGTAGTAGTCGTCGTTGTAGTAGTAATAGTCGTCCTAGTCATCGTCGTAGTGGTAGTGGCAGCGGTAGTGATAGTGTACCGATAGGAGTAGTGGTGCTAGTCGTCGTCGTAGCCGATGTAGTTGTCGTCGTCGTCGTGGTGGTAGTGGTAGTGGTAGTGGTAGTGGTAGTGGTAGTGGTAGTGGTAGTGGTAGTGGTGGTGGAAGTGGTAGTGGTAGTGGTAGTAGTAGTGGGAGGAGGAGGAGTAGTAGTAGTAGTAGGAGGAGGAGGAGGAGTGTAGTAGTCGTCTTCGTATTGTAGCAGTAGTAGCAGTCGGAGCAGCCGGAGCAGTAGTAGCAGTAGCAGCAGTAGCAGCAGTAGCACTGTAGCTTCCTACCTAGGCAGCAGGCTGGAGCAGTGGCTGTGGCACTTGCGATGGTAGCAACAGTTGCTCTAGCAGTGGAAGCTCCTTCAGCATTCTCACTATCATTACCGCTATCATGTCCAATGTTTACTTGGAGCCGGATCACCATGAACCATCGTCATCGTCATCATCTTGATCTTCTCTGTTTTTCATCACGAACACATGCCGTCGTCCTATGAAGACCTGCCACAAAATTCCAAGCCCCATCCTCCCGCGAATTTGCTCATCATCCACATTGTACTGCTGATGCTAATTTGGGTTGCTGTTGTTGTTGCTGTTGTTGCCGGTGCTCCCCAATTTGGGGATCTTCCGATAGGAGGGATGCGAGACTTTGCCGCTTCCGAACTTGATGAATTGTGCTCCCGCCACAGTGCCTTGCAGGTTACTGGGTGTTTTCGGGTGAAAACCGTGTCCCGTTATGTTCCCGTGGTCATCTTGGCCTTGACACTGGTCGAAGTCGCTTGGTGGGGCCATGCTATGTGCCTCCCAGTGGATCGTGAGTGCCGGCGGCTCGATATCCGGCCTCTTCAAAGGGATTTTGCAATTTTCATTTTGGCAATCGTGCTCTGCCGTGCGCATTTTGGGGTGCAAATCCTGTGTGCTTCATTCAACCTCCCGAACTGGTGTTCCTGCCACGGTGCTGCAGGCATTTTGTGTGCAAATCGTGTTTTCGCCACGGGAGCCTGCATGGTGCCCGGGAACGTCTTGGACTGCTAGCAGCTCTTTCGCTGTTGGTTACGCTGGCAGCACCGTTTTCGTCGTTGTCGCATTGCATTGAGTTTCTAAATGAAGCCCGAAGTTTCTGCCTCGAAAAATCTCAACCCGAACTCTGTTGTCCTTGCTGCCTGAGCTCTGCCTGACCACTTTGCCCAAGAGGTGTGGAAATGCCAATGGGAATCGCCCGTGCCCTCAGATGGGTTTTGAGCGTTCGATACACGGAACAACAGTTCTGATTACAATCGGTCTTTATATCTTTGGAAGTAGACTGAGTCGAACCGGTTATGACAATGTGGGAGTCGTGCTCCTACCGGACAGGGACGGTTCCCGGCAAGCATATACCGTGTTGTCGCAAGCAGCTTGTGTAGCCCTTTTGAAGCTTTCGCGTGTCAGCGCGCCGACAGCGGCCCGTTCTAGAAGGACTGCAGTGCGAAGCTGAAACTCTGAAGCCGCAAGTTCTGGGAACTGTTCATCCAGAGACGACGGTCAAGTGGTTCATGTTGTCAGCACCTGCGTCTGAAGACAGACTGTAGTCACAAGTGGGCTTTGTCATCTTCGCAGCACGTTCCCCGACTCATCACCATGCCTGAAAAAGAAGCTGAAGAAAGCTCGACTTAGGTTCAAGGATGAATTTGGACGATCTCTTGCAGCACCGGCCAGCTACCAATCTTTTCGGCTGCATGTGCTCCTGAAGCATCAGACTGCAGGGTGACCGCTGTCTCGTCGACGGAAAGCGGCTGCATGTTCGATAGGAGGGGAGCTCGAAATTTAGGTACCACTCATGAGTGTTGCAATTTGGAAAAGGTTGTTGCCCTGTGTCAGAAATTCCCAGCTGATCTTCCAGTCGTCCAGTTTTTTTTGAAATTGCCTTGGTTGAGGGTGCTCGCTTGCTGCAGGGTTCATGAGTGTGAGCCGCAGCTTCGTTAAGGCCTTGGTTGGCACTGTACGAACCCCAAACCCATCACTTATTTGGGAGTACAGCAAACGGTGGCAACAACAAAACACTACATGCAGGAACAAGGCTAAGTAAGCATACTGACGAAGCCTTCAGCAACCGCCGCGAAAGAAACAACGACGTAGCCAACATGACCTGCACTCGTTGTGCAACCGCAGCCGCGACCGCAAGTAGCAGCAGCTGCAGCAGGCAAGTCGAGCCGTAACCACGCTCATGCCAAGGCACCAGTACCAGTAGTCCAGGTGCCTGTGCTGAACGGAGTCCAGCCTCCTGCTTCCAGCCATCAGGTGGGACGGGTTGGAATTGCAGCTTCTCTGTTTTAGCACATGGGTTTTTGTTGTGGTTAAAGTAGTAGTTGTTCGTAGAATTCTTATAGACAGGATCTTTGCATCAGAGATAAACTCGCAGGCGCCGGTGCTGAACGAAGTCCAGCCGCCTGCTTTCGGCCATCAGGTGGGACGGGTTGAATAGCAGCATCTCGGTTTTGGCAGTTGGGTCTCTGCCGTTATGCTTTACAGTTGTCACTATATTCTTAGACTTCTTAACATAGACTTGTCCATACTCGCCATGATGAATGTATGTTCGGTCTGACCAACCAGCAGGATTAGACTGTCTCCAAACTATCACCACAACGTCGATCAGCACCCATGCTACGCTTCTTTGGTGGTGTCTGCCAGCTTGGGCTCGATATCCTTTGCTTGTCTTCGCAGTCAAGACTGATCATATCGCAATGACTCTGGTGCACTGTGCATATCGACTGCTTCCAGTGTTGGTAAGCGTTAATCATGAGTGCTTCGCTCGTGCACAGCTTCGGATTCATGAACCCGTGTCTTCGCTGGTCTCTTCAGGTTCTGAACGGCCACACGCCCGCCCACGTCCTCTCCACGGAGCGACGGTCAGTTCTTGATGCAATCTGTCGGGATGCTGTGCCGTAAAGCCTGATGGTTTGTGTTCCTCAGCTATCTGTTTACCACCCACAGACTGGGCAAACTTTCAAACGAAGTCTTGTGGGTCTATCCTATATATATAAAATATGTGTATATATGTACATAACATATATATATATATGTATATACATGTACATGTACATGTACATGTACATGTATATGTATATGTATATGTATATGTATATGTATATGTATATGTATATGTATATGTATTTGTATTTGTATATGTATGCATGTGCGGGTGGGTGCATATGCATGCATGTGACCGTCATCGTGACTGTGTGTAGTTTGTGCAACTGCAGAGGTAGTCTTGAGAGCAGAACTAGTCTAACATGTTGTCTTTTTATCACTTTTATGGACTGTAGGTCATCTTCCCATGCCAATTCATTCTGTGTCTGCCTCTGTGCAAGCGCATGACATACCATGCAAGGCGACACTCTATGCTTCTTCTTGTACCGTACCTTGCACCAGACTTACATATCCACCCTGCCCTACTTCAGCGATTGAAGGCATGTTCTTAGAGTCAGCGAGCGTTGCAAAACCAGGGGATGGGCATCGAGGTGTTCCGAGGCCTCAAGTCGAAACTCCAAACACTTCGTTTGGGGCTTGATGACTCCAAACCATGACGGGTTGCCAGTACACCTACCTATGCAGTCAGCGAGCCGACAGCACTTTGGCAATCGTTGCGAAGCTCAAAGGCCGCGGCATAAGTCTGAGATGGAACATCAGAGAGTTCGGAGCTAAGGTCTTCAGACTGTGCCAACTAAGCTTATTTGAGGATGCTTCGGTTTAACCCGGAACCCCGAACCCGCAACACTCAAGCACAATCGCATCTGATTCTGGTGGTAGCTTCTGGAAAACAGGAGCCTCGGCACGACACCCGTTGGGCCGCTTGGGATCAGAATTCTCAGATTCTGTGAGTTGCTTCATTCTGGGTGCAGGTTTTAGTGTAGGTTTTAGGCTTCGGGGACGGCATGCAGTATGATGAAGTGAAGCCTAGCTCACTCAAACCTTTATTGTCTACTAGAGGCTTACTGTTTTCTTTTTCCAGCGGTTGTTCTGGTAAACGTGATGCCTGGTCTACATTCTAGTGTCAACACAAGACAGTACAGTGTAAGGCCACAGAACTCTGCACGAGACTTAAGACGCTTCGAGTTTTTTGCAAACGTCTATTGAGCTCAGAGTTCGGGATCGCAGACCTGAGCAGAAGTGTTGATTTTGGGGCATCGGGGTCCTTACCAGCGACGTACTACAACGCACCAAAACCCGAGACAACAAAAGCCACTTCAAAGATGAGTTGCTCAGGAGACCTTCACAGATCCCAACTCCAACAGCCTCTGGTTTTGGCACTCGGACTCGAAGGACGGAGATGTGCGAATTGGCAATCTCAAGCCTTCGTACTAGTACCCCAGTAGGCGCGCGAGCGCACGTCACATCGTCAAGCTGGTGTCCAAGTTTCCTGCGTGTGTTGCAATGCGACGGCTGGTCAGTCTATGCTATGACTACAACCATATCTCTGCGATCTCTTGTCGGCTGCAAGCAGGTCGAGCAAGCTCCAACACCTAATACAAGGGCCTGGGGGTATGTTTCTATATGTATATTCACAATCCTTTCAGACCCCCCCAATTAGCTGCACCTCCATTCATGATCCGTCTGAAGACGAGTCGTTCTTGATGGTCAGAACGTGCAATTTTGTTTCCATGGACGGAATCATCTTGTCATCATCATATTGCAAATAGTGCCAACCTGACAAGCAAGAAAAGCAAAGTACCGTGATGCCGGCAAGGCTTAAGGCCCAAGAGTTTGTATGCAGGGCGCGAGACCCGCGCGATATGGAAGCAGGACGACCAAGAGGTACTCCCAGAGTTCCGTTGCAGCGGATCCCTCAAGCGCGAAGCGAAGGAAAGCCAAATAATATGGTGAAATCACTATCCAGGTGAAGCAAATTGTCAGCTGTACAAACGGCGGCAAGACCAAGTCTCATTCAGGGCACAAAGCGGCCGACAAAGCAGCGAGTACCGTAGCAGAGGGGGCAAAGCATGCCGCCACTGACAAAGCTCATCGCCACGAAGAAGGTGAAGGCGAGGAAAACACTGTGTACAATTAGGCGAAGTCCGTCGCCAAGGCCGGGCCACGTCCAGAGGGCACAACGTGACTTAAAATGCAGCGATTTCGTGAAGCTGCGGCTGTAACGCAGCAGCATGCATGTACCAAACCGCCGAACCCGACGGAGGTTCATGCCAGCCGTCGCCGACATATCAGGTTAATTCCACCATCAGCAACGGGGCCCCCCTCCGGAGGGGAATCATCTTGTCCTCCATCACGATGCCACACGGCCCTTCCATTCCACCGTTTCCTTGTCTTCGTAAACTGCGCGATGCCCATTTCCGCCCTGAACCCTAAACCCCAAACCCTGTGTGCGCGCATGTGCGTGTAAGTTCGAAGGAGTGGTTCTTTGGGCAATCCCCGCCTGCCGGCTGGCCTGCCTGCCATGAAGTTGCCTAAACCCGAAACCCTAAGACCATCCTAAACCGAAAGCTTGATACAAACGTCACTTTCAGGCCTCGTGGTCCCTGTGGGTGTTTCAGGGTCTCTCCAGCTATTGGGTTTGGCGTCTCGGGGCCTTGAGAAGCTTAGCAGCCGCAGAGCTTCACGCCTTTTCTGTTCCGTTTGCGGATGGCATAACTAGTAACCAGTATTTTTCCGTAGGGTTCCGTACTAGACTTATAGCTTATTCTACCCCAATTCCCTATTATCAATGTGAAGGCCCCTATGTTGGGAAGCCTGCGTTTGCAATAGACTGCTGCAGTAATATGCACGGAATTCTGCTCAGATTGCTTTATGCTTGAGGCCCCATTAGGAAATACGGGTGATCGTAAGGCGAAGAAACAGCGCTCCTGAGTTCGTATTGTAAGGGCATAGGTGCTTAGTATTTCGGGGTAGCTCTGTCGGACAAACTGTGGCAAAGAGCGCAAACCACCGGTGCGCAAAGAGAGCGATGCCAGGGGCAGCCGACATAGCAGAAGCATAGTCGGCGACAAAGGGTGACAGCGGCAATGATTCGGACCGCAGGTAGTTTACAGCAATAGTGCGACAACAACAGGTGAGATAGCTGCAAGTCCACCTATTACCACATCATAAGACCAAGTACGGAGCACATACATCTTGCTATCCCAAAGCCCTAGACCAAAACTCCTAAACCTTCAAGTCCTTAGGCCTTACATCCGGCACCTACGCCCTAAATAATTATGAAGAGAGAAATAAAATAAAAGAGGAGAGTGAACACGACGAGTATTGATACCGTTAGTCTTCGCCTGGAGCTTCGGGCTCGAGGCTTTGTGGGGTCAACTACGGACCCTCTGAACACTCCTGTTTTCCATCAAAAATAGCCTCGAGGAATCCGTGGTCTCATGCTGGGGGCGCTGTTCAGGCACTAAACCCTCAAACCTCCCAAAGAAATCCCGCTGGCGCTCGCAGCTTCTCACGCCAGGGAGCGGTTTGAGTCCGATACCTTTCACTGGTGGTGGCATGAGGCCTGCTTCTGCGCTGGAGGTATTTCAGTGTAGACCTAAACGGGTGCCAGGATTTGGGATTGGAGCTCATAGCTTGTGGAGCTGCCCCAGGTTCGAGGCCGTTGCGGCTGTAGAAGGCAGGCTATAATTGCCCTGCCAAGGCCCTGAACGGAAGGTGGGCTCGTTCTTGAGGGGTTTGTGTTGAGGGGTTTGTGTTGATGCAGCTGTCAGGGGAGCGAATCATGGAATTCGAAAGCGCGTTGTGCAGTATCCCGTTCATGGAGCTAGAGCGAGACCTGATCTTGCCATGGGCAGCTTTGGTATAAGTGATGTCAAGCTTTAGACACATCTGAGCATTCCTCAGAGTCCGGCACACCCCTCACAGAAAGATGCTCCCTCAGGAGTCGCAGACCTTCTTCTTCGAAAAGCCGGACAAGCCGGGTAGTAATGCCCCTCGGCGGCCGACTTTGGGAGTGCTTCAAGGCTGGCGAGGTCCAATGTCAACGGCTGTTTCACGTTACCGTTAGCATGGTTACTGTTGCATTAACTCCGCTTGCTATCAGCATTCTGTGATTTCTTCGTCTAGAAGTCGCACGGCAATGGGTTTGCTGCTACTGCTGCTGCCTGAGTTGCTTGACACTCCTCCTGCTGTTGCCGTCTTTTCGACTTTTGCTACGAGGTTCCTCACTCCGGGATACCTCACCTAGTCCGTCCACCCGCCGTGTGGGATCGTTTTGCTGCTGGAGGGATGTTGGGTTTGGGGCTCAATTGTTTTTTTTCGCACGTGGGAATTCTTGGGCTTCCTGCCGCTTGGAGGGCTTCCATCAAAAGGATACCTTGCTTCCCTTTTGAAAGCAGACGTCGCCTTAATCGCCGAGCTCCAAACATCACATGCACAAGCCTAAGGCAGCAAGCGGGAACCACTGGTCGCTTGTAAGGGGATTGAATGTAAGTTAATACGGCCCTTATGTTGGTGACCAAACAGCTGCTCCTAGCAAGCAGGAGGATTTGCATGTGAGAATTAGCCTAAAGGGCTTTCAGGCCTGGGCTTTTAGTCAGTCGCTCTAGGGTTGTTTACCTTGGTCTTCAAGAGAGCTGCAGAGTTTAGGGTTAAGGGCTTGCGACGGTCATTTTGCCGATGACTACACATATCGGTCGTCATCAAAGCTGCTGCTTCTAAAATTTGGTTTCATGTTTGCTGTTGTATTTTCGAAGTCTGATGAGCCATGACCCAAGCCCTAAACCTGGAACCTCGGCCCGAAACCCCAACGGTGGGTTCAGGGTTTAGGCTTAGGGTTTACCATTCCTTCGGGCGGCAGATGTGGGGTTGGTGTCCGTGTTCCGGGATTCGCTGGTCACGAGGCGGTCTCACCAATGACCGCGCCGGTCCGAAAGTTCTTCGCACTATGCTGTTCCTCTACCCTAAATTTCTCCACAGGTCCACCGCCCTGAGCATTGACATTTTGATTTCATTTGGGTGAAGTGATTCCTCCGCTGGACAGTGTTCCTGACTTCCTGTTCGCCTTGTACTGTACTCGGTTTTCTTTCCTTAGTGGATGCGATGTAATTTTTTCCCCGGGCATGTCGTCAAAAGGCAATCTCGGGGTATGGCGTGATTGAATAGGGCTTGGGACTGGCGGGCTGTGTCGCATAAGCATGGCGCACGTTGCGGCCTTCTTTGTCTCATCCTTTACTTTGCAAGCAGTGTCTGAATACCCCACAGAGTTGGGTGAAGGCGGCCGCTCCACACCTAAACCTACCCTAAACTTTAAACCCTAAGCCCTCCAACGGCTCCCACCTTCGCTGTCCACTGAGGGTGGTTCCTGATCGTGCGTCGAGAGGATCTCACCTTCCGGTTGCAATCGCGGCTGTAAGCATGGGGGGCTTACGAGTTGACAGATTGTCGGAATTTGCTTTAGGGAGCTGGGTTGTGCTAAAATTTTTGACTGTTAGATACTGGAGAAGCTGCTGATATCTCGGATGGTTTGTTCGCCTATGAGATATGCCACTGCAAGACAGACTCCGATAAGAGCCACCTCCCATGTTCGGCTGCCTAGGCACATAGAAATTCATACGCACCTGCGCGTGCGCTTTCTGAAGTTAGGCAAAAATGGCCCTGCAGATGGATGCAAGGCCCCCGTAGCTGCAAGAGGTGATGACTTCCTACAGCTACCTGGTACTCTAAACCCAAAAGACGAGGAGACCGTTGACCCTAGGCTAAATCAAAGCTTGTTGCCGCGGAGGAGTCTAAGTCTAGAGACATCTGCTCGGCAGACCAATGCTGTTCGAATTTGTGTGTTGAGCTACAGTAGGTCTGCTAATTAGTCTTCAGGCCCCCTTACCGCAGTAGGAAGACAGACGTCAGCTCATTCGTCACTGCGGTCAATGCACGAACAAGCCGAACGCGAAGTCGAACGCCATCGAGACGAACGAACGGCAGCAGCGCCCGCACGTCTAACAGCGTCCGGTGATCATACAGGCAATGACAGCAAAGTTGCAGCCTGACAAACAAAAGAGGAGCAAACACGAGAGAGTCAGGGACCTCTCAGCACTGGCGATAGGACTTGTGGAGGTCACCTTAAACTCACTGTCTCAAGCCCTAAGCCCTAAGCCCTAAGGCCCTAAATCCTCAGCCCTGCATTAGGGATGTCAGGCGAAATCGAGCCATGCACAGCAGCTGAAGTCCACAAAAGTTACAATTTATCACCCCGGCGGCACAAGATGGTACCAGTGTGGAGGGAGATGTTGCGTCCTACCTGGTTGCTCCCAATCTGCGCCCTTATCGCAGGAATGAAAAATCCCATTGTTTCAGCAGCGACGGAACAAGTCCAAACGCTTCCCCAGTACAAAGGCGGAGCATGGGCCGTTTCAGCCGCCAAAGTGACGACGCGTCGGCGAATGCAACAACATGGAACATGGCGCGATCGACGACCACAAGAAAGGATTGGCGGGGCGGGTGCAAAAGTCAACGGCAAAGGGTTCGAAACGGCAGCCGGAAGCTCCGGTGACAGCCTCCTGTCAGGAAGAACATGCAGCAAGGCAAGAATCCAATGTTGAGGGTTTAGGATTTGAGGGTTTAGGGCTTGACTGTCAAATGGCCAGCTTTTCAACTTGAATACTTGACCCCGGATCCTGCAACTCCTGGCGGGGCCATCAACTGTTTAGTGAGTTCAGTGCCACGAGGGCACGAGGGTGAAACCCAAGTGCATGATCTGTGACATATCGATGACTAGATTCACTAGATTGTCAGATCGCGCTGTGGTGACTTCTGAAAACGCCTTCGGTCAGGTGTACAACCAACGTTTCTTTGCAAGGTTGACGAGCTCACAAGCTCGGGTTACGGCCCTGGATATCTCGGGTTGCATGTTCGTTGTTTGTTCTGTGTTGACATGTCCATGCCCCAATTCACATCTAGCAAGCAACTGTGCCCACTCTACACTTTCAACGGACCTTAAGGTTGGGGGTTGGGTTAAGCCGCAACACCACTGGGTGTCAACTTTAGGCTATGTGTTCGTGATCTCGGCCCCGAAAAGCGCATGAAGTGTTAGCTACAATTAGATCGGTTTCTTTGCCTCAGGTTAGCCTGCAAACGATGGAATCGCGGAGGTTGACATTTCTGCGACTCACCACAACCACCTATTGCCGAATCCCTGAATCAGGCTTTCAGGCCGAAAGCCATCGACACCCGGAACCTTAATGCGTCCAAACTGGTGGGTTTAGGGTTTAGGGTTTCAGAATCTGAATCGACATGAATTCCACACGCCGTCGGTGTCAAGCTGCAGTGTTCGGCACCTCCCGAACGTCCAAATCGACATCAAGTCAATGTTATTCCCGTGTATTCCGTTTGTAGTCATGTTCTTGATTACGACCCCTGGATCTATCCTTAAAAATCAACCTCTATGGTAATGTAGACCCTTGATTAGTAGACCCCCTACCTTAAAAGGGATAGCAGTTGGTATCCTACTACTCATTAAGTCTGTTAAAGAGAGGGTTTTCAGGAGTCCACAGTACTACTAAACCATCCTAAACCCTAAACTCCTTAGACCCCGCCAGAACCCTCGTAGATCCGTTATAGTAAGCTTTATAGCGCCACGGCTTAAAAGCTGGAAGCTTTGAGATTCCGATCCTGGCCATGGCACTGGTGCAACAGCGCCCTGGCTCTGTCGCGCTGTGCCTCACCGAAAGCTTGGTGCAAGCTAAGCAGGGTGGGTTTAGGGTTTAGATTTGTAGAACGTCCAAGCATCTGTTCGGACGCTTCCGGTTTGAAGCGTTTTGGCTTTGTGCATCCTAGCTCGGTGTAGGAACTGCGCAGAAGCACATTTCCTAACTCCTTGCAAACCACAGTGCTCTAAACTCGGGCTCTGACCTTACAGTGCCAGCCCCGGACTCCTGAATCCTTTTCCTGCCAACTCCCTAAACCGCAACCCTAAACTCTGTGTAGGAGCTTAAACAAACTCTGAAAACAAACTCTGTGTACCTGAAGCCTTGTGATTCGCTCAGACCCGAGAACCTTGAAGACAGGCAGACAACTCCAGAATCCGAAGTGCAAAAGCAACCATCAGGGCCGAGAAGTGCCACAGCTTTTGGTTGCAGGGTTGTTTTGTGGGAGACATCTTGGTATCTTATTGGTTGCCAAGACTGAAAGGAAGACCGCCCTTCACAGCTGCCGAGGCTTCATAACGTGAGTCGAGAGGTCGTCCTGTTTCGAAATTAGTAGTGCAAATCATCAAGGCAGTCTATGCTAGTGTGTATGTATGATGTACGTACGTACGTAGGTAAGCACGTGCATACGCATGTACATCAAAGTAAGTATCTATTGTGTGTGTACTGTGTGTCTGTGTGTCTGTGTGTCTGCGTGTCTGCGTGTCTGCGTGTCTGTCTGTCTGTCTGTCTGTCTGTCTGTCTGTCTGTCTGTCTGTCTGTCTGTCTGTGTGTCTTTGTGTCTTTGTGTCTTCGTGTCTTTGTGTGTTCGTGTCTTTGTGTCTGTCTGTCTGTATGTATGTATGTATGTATTTATGTATGTATGTATGTATGTATGTATGTATGTATGTGTGTGTGTGTATGTGTGTATCTATGTATCTATGTATCTATGTATCTATGTATCTATATATGTACGTATGTATGTATGTATTTATGTATGTATGTATGTATGTATATGTGTGTATATATACAAAGCACTGGTCTATCTGTCTATCTACACGATCGCCACCATCATCATCATCATCATCTTCATCATCATCATCATATATATATATATTTATGCAGTTGTGTATATACAAATACATACATGCTTATGCAGGTTACCAGCGAGCAGCCCAAATGCGTTTATGATTGCTCGACTTGTTCCTGCCTGAGAGTTCGAAACCTTAGCTGTTGTGTTTCTCCTGCAAGACGATCGGAGCTTTAAACTCTGCAAGTAGGGTTTCGTCTGCAGGGGCTGGGGTTTTGGGACTGGATTGTCCATGGCTGCACCATGCACGAACCGAAAAGCTTTTGTCTAAGGCTTGCCTTGCTCCTGACATTATGGCATTTCCAGGCGCTCACTGGAAGAGCATGGATGGATATTTTGAGCTCTCCTTGATCTTATGACAGATTCGAGTTGTAGCAGCTTCCCGCTCCGACATTTGCCCAGCCGCAGAAACAACCAGAGTGTAGACGGAAGTGTTAGTACTGTCATGGTCTGAAACACGGGAAAGTCCGAAAAGCACAACTCCCCCCAAGACCAATTCCTCGGAACGTCATAGCATGATCTTCTGGTTCTGTTCCATGGAGGACAGGTTCTATTCACCAAGACCTCCTTAAACCCCAAGGTCAGTACATACCCACAGCCTAAAATGCATGAAAAAAACCGGGTCTATTCCTTAGAAAAGCCACCCTCCATCCTTCTGCTTCGGAGGCCTTCGTCTTGCCTCCTCCACGGCGTGAGATAGCGGTGGCGAGACAAGCTCAAGGAGAGGCGGAGTGGGGTTGGTCTAGGGTTTAGGGTGTAGGGTTTAGGGTAATGAGGAGTGAACGGTTCTGGGAGTCGGGTTTGAGGCTTCAGGGTATAGGGTTGGGGTTTAGGGATTGGGGTTTTGGGTTGCGGGCTGATGGTTCTGAGGGTTTTTCGGGCACAGGGTTCCTAGTTTCATCTTGTCCAATCTGATAGGTTGTTGCTGTTCAATGGCTTGCCGTGCTGCATGTGGGTTCACGACAACAGCAAGACGGCCGAATGGACACAACTGAAGAGTCCGTGTGTGAATGTAAATGGCTTTTGTGTGCGCATTTATGAATGAACCTGCATTACAACGTATGCATACATGCTGAAAACATACATACACACACATGCAAGTTCGAACACTACAGTGTACATGTGCGCACAGCGACATGCTGACATAACATCTTCGGACAGCGGCGTGTTCGCCGTGCGTCGTCACAGTAATCTTGTTGTGTTATAGTCATTGACTCGAACGTTCTCTTCCGCTGGCAAGTCTGTGTCACTGCACCTAAAAGTGAATCTCCGGAGCTGTTGGCAGCCTCTCAGCTTAGCACTAGGTTCTCGGGTTCTGGATTGGGGATTTCTGCTGGATCGGATGTACGGCAAGACCAGCACCCCGAAGCCATACCATGGAGCACAGAACTGGTGTGGGTGAGGCCGATGGACCTGTTGGCGACTGGGTGGAGTGCGAGATTTCGCCTCTTGGCATCAGTTCAAAGTTGTAAATGTTTCAGTGGATGATCACAGTACACTATTATAGTTATATAATATAGCCCAAAACCCTGTTATAGAACCATCATAGATCATCTCTAGATCCCTTAAGAACCCTCTGGAGAGCTCTATTCTTTCTATTGAGGGTCCCCCCACATTGTAGAGCCTGTGTGTCGTGCAGGTATACGCCCACCATCTCCATGCACAGCTCGGTCCAAGAGCCGCGCCGCAGTGCGCTTCGTCTTGAAGCTGAGGTATTTGAGCATACAGGGTTTCGGGTTTTAGTTTTGGGTTTAGGGTTCAGGTTTGGGTGTAAACTCCGGGTAAGCCATATGCACATGTACACATACGTTCCCTCCATCCCTCCATCCCTCTATGCCACCATGCATCCAGGCATCCATGTATGCATGCAGCAAATCTTACCCGAGATGTTACGTCAAAAAACCCTGAACCCAAAGCGGCCTCAACCCGACTTCCCAGAGCTGAGCTGAAGGCCCAAGACTCCCCAAAGTGCCGAATCCCGCTCTTTGCACTTTCCACAAAAGCCCAAGAGCACAGAGAATCTGAACCGTACATAGCATAATCTACTGTAATATCCTATAATGTATTGTAGTATACTATTCTGTACTATATACAACGTACTATAATATCTTCGACGCTGAGCCTTCAATACTCAACCCTGATGCGAAAGCCCATTCAAACTTCCCCTGAATCCCAGATCCAATGCGCTGACCCTGAACGAATCCCAGACTCTGTAACATCTGCCCCAAGGACATTTACGTCTTCCACAAGCGCCAGCTGCAGGAGGACTTCGGCGGCCAAGCTCAATCTGTCCATTTTCCGCAGGATTCTGGTCAGGGTCGCTGTGGCCGTATGGCTGTTTTGGGTGTATGATGCGGTATATGGCTCGAGGGTCTTTTCAGGCTCTACAGGCATCGTTTAGTGTAGGGGGTCGATTGGTGCGAGATCCGGTGCTTGGCATTGGGATCTGAATTATGGCATCGTTCTGGATAGCAACCTAGACTCGAGTGTGAGCTTTAATCGTTCAACCTCCCAATCCCAGGCTTTTGCTTGAGGCAAGTTCCTCGAAATGCACTGAAACATCCATAAAGTGAGTGCAAACACATGTTTAGTTCAGTATGGACGTCATCGAGGGTGAGACCAGAGAGACAGGGAAAGTGAGCAGAGAAACAAGACAGAGAACGGGATGGGTCAGCTTTATCAACCGGCGGCGACGTCACTGGCAGTTACTTCTGGCCGCCAGCTTGCGTCCTGCATGCGAGGCCACCTCTATGCGAAACTGGGTTTCACCGTGCAGGCACTGCTTTGGGAGGGTTGGGATTTGACTGCTTTGACTACAAACTCTCCATGTTTCGCAACAGTGCGGACCTGCACCTCCAAATTTTGGAGCTCAGCCGGAGCCGTGTGCAGGAAGGCGTGATGTACAAGGATATCAAAACCGTCTGCCGAGAGCCAGAGCTTTGCCAGCACTGAGAAGGCACGATTTCGAGGAAGGCCGCGGCAATAGTTTGTACTTGCAACTACGAAGGTTACAACAACGAGAGCACCGACCATAAGCAACGAGGATAACAGCGGTGATGCTCACATCGATAGCATAGTTGAGCAGTTCCATCGGATCGCAGCCCCAGCAAAACTGGGCCCACCCGCACTTCCAATAGCCCTTGGAATTTAGGGATATTTAGGGTTTAGGGTTTAGGGAGGTCCTTTTGAATTTGTGTGCACAGGTCTGAGGAATTCTGTCGTGCATGTTTCGTTCCAGGATGACCTGAATGGCGACTGCAGCGATTGCTTTAAGCCACCTCGCTGCAAGAAGATCGCCTGAGGCTGTCAGACAATGCGCCTGCATGGGCTTCGGAGTTCGGGCATCTACATGTTAGATAGTTAGGAAGATAGATAGACTGGTTCAGGGTTTCGGGTTTAGAGGCTAGGGTGATAGCTGATAGCTCCTATAAGCATTTCGCAGGTCTATTGATGGGCAGGATTCAATGCATTTTGCCGCTTCGCGTGTCCAGAAAGAATCAGGTAGGACGAGGCTGCATAGGAAGCTCTTGTGATACATGGTGAGCTTAGTTGCGCAGACCTTGTAGCATACAAGCCGTAATTCCACCGTCATGCTTGCCACGCGCTCCAATCCTACATTCGGTAGCTGGGCTTATATTCAGGGTCTTGGTGAGTGCATACAGGTGACGGGTGGATGAGGGATTTTCTTGTGCGAATCTTCGTAACAAGTCAAACTCTACGTCACATATCTCTGATGCAGAGGACACCTCCCTCCCGCAAACCTCCTTGTCGGGTGAAGGGGTCAGCATTCAGTCATGCTCCAAAAAAACAGAAGGAAGAGGAATCGGGGGGGTACAACAAGAGAGCAGACACGGGGAACAGAGAATCGAATCGTCTTCGTTTTCGGTTGGACTTTGTCGGCACTTGCTTTTGCAGGCAGCGCGTATGGACGAGTCGAGTTGTGACCCGACCCCCTGGTGACCCTTGCAAGGACTGGCCAGCCTCTCTGTCTCAGTATGTCGCAGTGCGTGTCTAGGCCGATGTCGCACCTGTCCTTTTCGGCCCAGAGATGACCACCTGCATTGCGGTGGGGGTCAGACCGAACCGGAGACAAATAATTCAAAGGCTTGTTCTGACTTAGACATGTTCAACCTGTCTCGCTGGCTATCCTTGGGCCGATCACTGCAGGTTTATGTTTGGAGGGGCCATCGGCTTCGTGGGCACTACGAGCCCGAAATTTTACAACCGCCAGGAGGTCAGCGTGCAGGCGGGTATGTTCCGGGCTTTTGCCGCTTTGGGATGTTGGGGGCCTTCGGTTCGGGTTTCAATATCTCGACTTCGAGGAATTGAAAGTCTGGCAGTTGGTGCCAGCCAGTATCAGCTTAGCGTCTCTTGAGCTTGAAGGGCTCTGCTGGGTATGTGGTCTCGGGAAAACTCTATCCCAAGCTCGATTCTCAAGAAACATCTGCAAGTGCAATCAAACAAGTCTTACGGGTCAGCAGGCCGCCGAGCGGACCTCGTACCGAAGGCCAAAATTAGAATCCACAACGCCGCGAGGGTAGCCGGTTTATGTAGTTGGCATCCACGCTACCCCAGTGCTCCCCTCGGCATCCGAGTGCCTCAGCCAGATTTGGCATTCTGAGTGCCAAGAGCAGACGAACAAAAGAACAGCCTCCTTGAGCAAGAGCCATCACGCCATGTCTTGAACAGGCAGAAGCCTCTCCAAAGACATTGAAGCTTTAAGCCCAAGTTCTGCAACACCGGCTCAGAGCCCTCAGCCAACACTTCAGCGGAGCTACCTTCCTTAGGGCCTTGGGGATTATGGTACAGGGCTTTAGGACTAAAGGTAATCACTAGATAGTCCCACTGGAAGAAACAGTATAGATCCCATACGCAGACTCATCAGAAGTGTTTAAGGGGGGTTTAGGGCTTCTCCAGTTTCTGACCTGGAACATACACACACACACACCCGGAGGTCTTAGACGGCAAGGGCTAGGGGTACTTATACCATATTGAACCATCCACACCGTCCACGACAAAGTCACACATATTGCAGGATGATACGCTATTCGACATTATGCTGTATGGTAGTATTGTGTTACTTTCTGCCATGCTGATCTTCCCTGGACCCCTCTCTTCTTAGGAGTGCATTGGTGACACGATGCAGCTCTTCGACGAGACTGCCGCGCTTCCCTACGACAAGACCCCATGGGATTCCAGGGCTCAGGGTCATTTAGGGAATGGCGTTGCTGGGGCTCTGTGCGGCTTTGAGCTGTGGGTGTGTCGCGGTAGCCTAGCAGCCTAGCATGTGCTGCATGAACAGCTTCTGAATCATACTCCTGCGCCATTTTGAAGCCCAAAAGGCCGCACCAGTGCTGCTAAATCTTCACACCATGAAGCCTTTGGGCCCGGAGCCACCCGCAAGTGCTTTCGTCCTTCACCGGCCTGAGGTGATCTTGTTACTTCCAGACTTGGGGGAGTTCGGATATGAAAACGTCGGGTTGATTCTTGAACCGGCAGTAAGAAACTTAATTTCGCTATTTCAGTTTATTATCTTCCCTTATCCGTCAGGACGAGAGAGATGACGGCTGCTAGAAAGAATGGAAGATCATCTTGTGAGGAATGGTTGCGTACGGTAGAAATTTCCATTATTCCAAATGATGTTGTAACCTTAACTCTGCAGATCCTTGAATCATCTGACGCTGAGAACGCATCATTTGCAGGAGCCGTCCCGACACCTCTATATGGTGTATGAAAGAACACCGATGACGAGAGAGCCTAGCGGGAATCAAAAGACGATCGACTCTCAATCATAATTCATCCATTATTTGACAAATCTATTGCTGCCGGCACTTGATCATATGATTAAGATAGATTATATCTACATCTTATCTGCTAACTTTAAAATCTAACATTTAGACCTGATTATTCTCTAATCGATTCTCTAGTAAAACGCTGTCGTGCTGGTCGCCCCTGTTTTTTTGTGCGCGCCCCTGGCCCCTGTAACCTCGTCCTTTGGCGCGTTACCTTTTGAAAGCCTCTTGCGTGCCTGTCTCGCGGTACTAAAATTTTTTCAAATTTTAGTGCCGGGAGCACTTCTTTGCAGGTACTAACATTTCCGAAATTGTGGTAGCTTTAGGAAATCTCGCGGTATAAAAATTTCGGAATTTTGGAAGCTGTAGAGGGACAAGCTCCCGGCAGTAAAATTTCCGAAATTTCGGTAGGCATGCTCGCGGTCATAACATTTCCGAACTTTTGCAGTACCGGGAGCACGTCCTCAAAAAGAGGCTCTGAACAGGAAACGCATCCGATTTGGGGCCGCTCGAAGGCACGCAAGAAGCTTGCAAGAGGAAGCGCATCAGGATTTGAGTGCCGAAATTTCAGCGCCGCGAGACAGGCAGGCAAGACAGTTTCAACAGGAAACGCGTCAGGATCTTGGTAGCACGAGCTCCGGGTGTGTCTATGCGTCTGTCTCCGTGTTTGCTTCTGACACGCAGGAGCTGTTTTAGCTGTGAGATCAAAAAGCATGGACAGCCACTTTTTCATTGGATTCAAAGCACATGTTCTGTCTTGTCGCAGTTTTCCAGCTCCGGTTTCATCGTTGCAAGCACATCATCAAAATACGTCCGAACCTTTCGTTCTCACTCAAACACATCCTCTATATTCTATCCTTATCAAAATACGTCCAAACCTTATTGGATTGGAAGCACATGTTCTGTCGTGCCGCAGTTTTCCAGCTCCTGTTTCATCGTTGCAAGCACGATTATCCTGCTGTTTTCGGATGTTATTTTTTTAGCCTTACCAAAATACGTCCAAACCTTTCGTTCTCACTGAAACACGTCCTTTATATTCTGGCGATCCTTATCAAACTACGTCCAAAGCTTTTGTGCTCACTCAAACCCATTCCCATACACTCATTGCAACACGTACCGACTTCTGTAGCACCAGCAACCTCCGCTGTCGCCTGCTGATGGTGCAGGCGGCCCACTCAGAACATGTTTGTTGTTGTAAATTGGTTGCAGCAGCTTTGTTCGTGTGCATCGCTCTGTCGAATTGTTCGTTCAGATAATTTCCCTCCAGGCCGGTGTGTCGATATGAGCTTGTTGCTCTTGTCCGGCTGCTGTCTCCTATGTGGAGGTTTTGCAGGCTCTGGAAGTCTTATCCTTCAAAGAGAACAGTGTTGTCCACCGGAGTTTGGACGGCATCAAGGCAGAACACCATAGCTGCAAAGTCTGTCTGTCTGAGCCTATCTGTCCGTCTGTGTGTCTGTCCGTCTGTGTGTTTGTCTGTCTGTGTGTGTCTGTCTGTGTGTGTCTGTCTGTGTGTGTCTGTCTGTGTGTGTCTGTCTGTGTGTGTCTGTCTGTGTGTGTCTGTCTGTGTGTCTGTCTGTCTGTCTGTCTGTGTGTCTGTCTGTGTGTCTGTCTGTGTGTCTGTCTGTGTGTCTGTCTCTGTGTGTGTGTGTGTGTCTCTCTGTGTGTCTGTCTGTCTGTGTC
>CAJNJA010012695.1:0-10909 GCA_905231915.1 Symbiodinium necroappetens | reverse complement strand
GCAGGCATGCATGTATGTATGTATGCATGTGTGTATGCATGGATGTATGTTTGTATATCTGTGTGTCTGTGTATCTTCATATGTTTATACGCACGAGCAGATTACTCAATAACTCAATGCATGGTTGACTGGTTGACCGACCGACTGACTGACTGGCTGTCTGGCTGGCTGACAGATTGACTGCCTGGCTGGCTGAATGAATGCATGAGTGAGTGAATGAATGAATGAAGGATGGAATGGAATGGAATGGAATGGAATGGAATTGAACGGAATGAACTGAAATGGAATGAAATGAAATGAAATGAAATGAATGACAGAACGTATGAACGAATGAATAAATGAATGATTTAGTGGTATATGTATATGCGTGTGTATATATATATATACACACACACATTTGCTCACTTATTCCTCAGCTTTCGGGGTATATGTTTATGTCTATATGTATGTATGATGTACATATGAACGAATGTATTTATGCATATACATACACGTATTCATGTTTGTATTTATATTCCTCGGCTTTGGGGCTCCAGGTAGTAACCCTAAACCCTAAACCCCTAAACCCCTAAACCCCTCCCAGGCAGCAATAGTCTCCTTGGTCATGCAGACGCTGACGCGCAACGGCCAGTGGCAGCGTGGCGCTCTGGGGACAGGGTTTGAGGTTTCGGGTTCGAGGTCGAACGGTTGAGGGTGTAGGGGTTTAGGGTTTAGGGTTTTCGGGTTTAGGGTTTAGGGTTTTAGGGTGTAGGGTTTAGGGTTTACTGGTCGAACTGTGCCCTTCTTTCTATGGGATCTCCTTCTCAGAACAGCAAGGGCAGTGGAGAAGAAACTGCTTTGGCGGAGGCAGGGTACGCCGCCAGGGTTCATGGTACTCTTCTTATCGAGCCCTTGGGCAGAATGTCTCATTCGGGACCCTGAAACTCTTGTAATTCATGGTTCTAGGTTTAGGGTTTTAGGGTTTAGGGTTTTAGGGTTTTAGGGTTTAGGGTTCTGGCAAATTCTGGCAGATTTTCGCCCAACTTGAGCCGCGTTTCCTAGTCGTTTTCTGGCACTGTAGTACATGCTCGGCACATGAAACTCATGGCTCTGAAGGTTTGGGGTTTAGGGTTTAGGGTTTAGGGTTTAGGGTTTCTGAAGGTTTCGGTTATTTCTTGGTTCTGCAGCCATGTGGCTTAGGTTCACGCATGGTGCAAAAGCGTCAGAAAACCCTAAACCCCTAAACCCCTAAACCCTATAAACCCTATAAACCCTATAAACCCTATAAACCCTATAAACCCTATAAACCCTATAAACCCTAAACCCTAAACCCCTCAAGCCCCAGACCTTGGAACCCCTGCTTGTAAAGCCTTCAACCTTAAACCCCGAAAGCCTTAAACCCTAAACCCTAAGCATTAAACCCTAAACCTTAAACCCCGAAAGCCTTAAACCCTAACTCCCATAGCCTTCGACCTGACATCCCTCCAGCCTGGGCCCTTGACTCGAAACTTTTATGGAACTTGGGCTTAGGGTTTAGGTTTTAGGGTTTAGGGCTTGAGGTTTAGGGTTTAGGGTTTAAGGTTCAGGGTTTAGGGTCTAGGGTTTAAGGTTTAGGGTTTAGGGTTTAGGGAAACCCGGACCTGATCCGAGCAGAAAGCCTGGCTCACCAGGCGAGCGCTGGAGATCTGGAAAGAGTTTGGTGAGGCCCAGGGAAAGGATTTGCGGTGTACTCTCCAGAGAGCCCAATACCCCTTAATTAAGGAATATACCTTAAATCATTATATTAAGCCCCGTATAATTTCAGGTATATTTCCTTAATTAAGGGGTACTGGGCTCTCTGGGTCTGGCTAATTCGGGCACTTGTAAGCTAGGCGCCTGTGTGTGTATTTATTTTGTATGTAGCAGACGTTCGAAAGGATTTGTGGTGTCTAGGGCCTGGGGTCCACGGTCTGAGGTTAGGTTTTTTTGCTGCGTTTGCTGCCGCAAGTAGAGGTTATACACCATAGATGATTCGAGTGCTGGCGCTTTGGTGAAGTGCAGAGACTGTGCTAGATTGAATAACCTCTGTCTCCGTCCCTTTGTGTGAGACTCAATAAACAAATGAATAAGTATAAATATAAATATAGATATAGATATAGATATAGATATAGAGATAAATATAGATATAAATACAAACACACATATGTGTATATATATATATGTATGTGTATATATATATATACATGTATGCATGTATGTATGTATGTATGTATGCATGCATGCATGCATGTTTGTATGTATATGTGTTTGTTTGTTTGTTCGTTTGTTTGTTTGTTTGATGGCTTGTTTGTTTGTTTGTTTGTTTGTTTGTTTTCTGTTTAGTTTGTGCGTTTGTGCTTGTCTGCTTGCTTTGTTTGTCTGTTCGCAGTGTTTGTGTGTGCCTGCTTGCTGGCTGGTTGGTTGCTTAGTTAGCTAGTTAGTTTGCTAGTTCGCTAGTTAGTTAGCTGGCTGGCTCGCTGGCTGGCTGGCTCGCTGCCTAACTACCGTAGCTGTGTGGTGAGCGGGTGAGTGAGTTAGTTTCTAGGCAGGCGGGCAGGCAGGGCAGGGCAGTAGGTTTGCTTCTTAGTTTTTTGGTACGTTTGATTGCTTGTTTCTGTGTTGGTGCTGTTGGTTTGTTAATCTTTTGGTTGTGTTTGATTTGGTTTGTTTGTTTTTCTGGTCGTGTTACATTTGGTTGGTTTTGGTTGTTTTGTTTTAGGATCTCGCCGTCTTCCTACAGACCTGTGTGTACCGTCAACCCAACGCCCTAAGCTTTACACCATCCGCTCTGCCAGTTGTACAGCTGCCGTCTTTAACTTGTGTGTCGCTTGTACGTCGCTGAATTTTTGCAACGCTGCCCCCTCCTCCTACAGGTCCTGCTGCTTTGATTCTTTTCTGCTACCACCATGCCCGCTGCCGCCACACGCACCACCACTAAACAGTAAGAGCTATACCCTCAACCCTAAACCCCAACCCTAAACTTTCACCCTGAACCCTGAACCCCAAGCTCTCACCCTAAAGCCTAAACACCCTCAACCCTAAACCCTAAGCTCTCACCCTAAAGCCTAAACACCCTCAACCCTAAACCCTAAACTCCTGAACCCTAAACCCCAAACTCCAAAACCCCAAACCCTGAACCCCAAACCCCAAACCCTATAAACTCTTAACCTTGAGCCCTAAACCTCCAAACCCTATAAACTCTAAACCTTGAGCCCTAAACCTCCAAACCCCTATACACTCTAGGACGCCTCTCCGCTGCCGTGACCGGCAGGCTGAGATGGAGGTCGAGTCCATGTCCTTCACGACGGCCGCGGGGAGACTTGGAGTTGGGCTTTGAGGGTTTTTTTGGTTGGTGATTTTAGGGTTTTTAGTTTTTTTTTTGAAGGGGCTTTTGTGGTTTTGGGGGGTTTTCAGGGTTTTAGGGTTTTTAGGGTTTTTAGGGTTTTAAGTTGTTGGTGTGTTTTACTTTTTCAGAGCCTTTTAGGGTTTTTACGGTATGCAGGGTGTGTTTAGTTTTTTCAGGGGTTAGGGGTTTTTAGGGGTTTCGGCTTTCGGGTCTGGGTTTAGGGATGAGATGAGGAGTACCTCGAGATCAGAGACTATAATATATAGAAGGATGAAAGACTAGCAATACTATTTATTCGCTAGGGCTCCTGAATATGCATGCACTCATACGATAGTTAATTTACTCCATACTACATACCCTATGTCTTGAAACTATTGATCATAGGTTGAGGGTGCAGTGTCTCTAGACTCGTGTGTTCAGGACTTCGCTATCATTATGGCCTCGCTTGAGGGGTCTGGCTTCGCCGTGGAATAGTGCGTGGGTAGTAGAAGTCTTTTGTCACAACGATGCTCCGAGCACATGGTGCTTTCGCAGTCGTTGCTCAGGCCTGGTCGCGCACCGCATTTCTTAAGTCTCAGCTTCTTCTCACATGCTCTGGCCTACCGACACGCCACCCTAAACCCTAAACCCTAACCCCTAAACCCTAAACCATAAACCGTAAGCCCTAAACCCTAAACCCTAAACAGCTTGTTTGTTCTGCCCACCGGGACGCGGGTTGCGATTAATCGGGGCAAAAAAAGGGGGTTTGGCAAGGTTTTTCAGTGCCCAAGGAGGGGTGGCTCTTATGGAAGAGGCCAGCGCCTTTAAAACTATGTTTTCAGCCCGGTGCGCGGCCCGCGCGGAATGCGTTTAATCAGGGGGGTTTTATTAGTCAAGAGTTGACATCAATTGTCAAATCCTAAACCCTTTGCACTTAAAGGGTTTGGGTTTATGATTTAGGGTTAAAGCCCAAAGCCCCAAAAAAAACACGCTCAATTCTTTGCAGTCCTAAGTGATTTGGAGCAAGAAAGACGTGTACAACTGGTCCGACTATCAACCCATTCAAGCACTCAGAACTTGTCACCTAGAGCTGTAACTCTGTAACTAAGTAGTACTGACCCGGGCTACTTTTCTACGCGACCCTGTGCTAATTATTCAGGCCCTTACACACAAGGCCCGGCACCCTAATGATTCAGGCCCTTATCCACCCTAAACTCTCAACCCTGAACCCCTAAACCCTAAGCCCCTAAGCCCCTAAACTCTAAACCCTAAACCCCAAAACCCCTAAACCCCTAAACCCTTAAACCCCTAAACCCAATAATAACCCCTAAACCCTTAAACCCTATAAGCCCCTACACCCCTAAACCCTAAACCGCTAGAGCCCACCCACGTTCAACACTGCTCTCTTCCGAGATCCAAGCTTACGCTGCCGGGAAAGCCTGGCGAGGGGCGCTACAGCTGCTCTCCGACATGCACCAGGAGGAGTAGGGTTTAGGGTTTAGGGTTTAGTTTAAGGGAGACGGGAGGAGTGTGTGCAATAGGGGCCTTTTTTGATTTTTTGATTAGAACAGGGTGGGGGCGGGGGGGGGGAGGCTGATTGCGTTTAGAGGGTTTGGATGTCGGGTTTAGGACAAGGGGAGACGGCGCTTTGCGGTCTAGAATGTGTGGCTTCGGTTGTGCAGCGTGGCGCTTGTTCAAAGAGTATAGAGTTCAGCTCCAGTCAGAGTCTGAGAGGGGTCGAACGGTTTAGGGTTTACCATGCCCTAACCCTCCAGTTACCTACTATATAGGGTACTAGAGCCCCTAGTGCCCTATATAGTAGGTACCCGGAGGGTTAGGGATGAAGAAGCATAGCTGTTATAGGTGTTGCGCCATTATTCTACCTACTTTTGGCGGGGTGTCCAGGGAGGGTCCCCCAAAATTCTAAACCCTAAACCCTTATATAGGCCCTAAGCCCTAAACCCCAAGCCTATAAACCCTAAACCCACCCTAAACCCTATCCGCTTACCTCGAGTGGATTTTTTCAGTCGGCTGGGTTTCGGGGGAGGCTTTTGGGTTCGGGGCGGATAGCTCTATAAACCCTAACACCAAAAACGTCCAAGCTTAGCAGTTGTTTGTTACGGTTTAGGCTTTTTTTTATTGTGCGCTTAGGGTAATAACTGGGCAGAAATGATTACCAAGACTCTGAATCCTAGTTTGATGATAGTAGAAAATACCACAAGGACCCTATTGAAATCACTAAGACCCCCCCCCCATTGCCAGTGGCTCATGCGGTCAGGATCTCAATCCTGGCACTGTGCCTTGCAGCATCTTGGCCAGGCTTTATGCTCTATTCTATGTCTTTATCCCTCTATAGTCCCTATATAGTTAGAGTGTACTATACTTCGAAATCCAGCTCCAATTATGAAGATCGGGGAAGTGGATGCTTCATTTCTCATGTTCCGGGCTCCCGGACTTGAGGGACTGTGCAGCAGTAGATCGTGTGCGCTGGAGGCGGTGCTTGAACATGTCAGTTTCAATGGCACCCTCTTTCGTTGCGAGTCAAGGTGTCAAGGTTCACCGCTTGCAAGTGCAATCTCACAACTCACAACCGGACCCTGCAAACTCCAGAAGCTGCGCCCCTGCGCCGCCACTAAGCCCGCAAGGACTAAGCCCTAAACCCTCAACGCTAAACCCTAAACCCTAAGCCCTAAACCCTAAACCCGGAAGGGCTCATGGACCAGCCCGAACACCGAAATCGCCAAACCGGAAGGTTTCCTCCACATACATATTACCTGAACTCGTAAATCACAGCTAGCGGTGTTTAGATAGAAGATCATAACTTAGCGGTTCAGTATACAAATAGGTTCATTAAGGTTCATGATACAAACAGGTTCATAAGATTCGTAGAATATCCCCAAACCCTGTTCTAATCATTAAGGCCCCTATGTAAATGCTTTTCCCATGGGGTTCTGACCTGCCGCACAATACAAAAGCAAGTCTGTTTGTCTTTGCTGAATTTATTCGTACTTAATTTCCTTGAAATCAAAGCTCCACAACCTGCACCAAACCCTAAACTCTAAAGCCCGAAACCCTAAAGCCCGAAGCCCTAAAGCCCTAAAGCCCTAAAGCCCTAAAGCCCTAAACCCTCAACCCGAAACCCTAAATCTTAAACCCTCCTTCTTCCACACTAACAATTCCAAAGGTGCAGCCATGGCTGCCTGCTGCGGGGTTCAGGAGTGGGAGGCTCCGGCAGCTGTCCAAGGGGCTTCTTGGGTTTAGGGCTTTAGGGCTTCAGGGGTTTAGGGTTTAGGGTTTAGGGGTTTAGGGTGACGGTGTAGGGTTTTAGGGTTTAGGGTTCAGGGGTTTAGGGTTTAGTAGTTGTTGGGACGATGTAGGGGCAGAAGGGTTTGTGGTTGAGGCCTGGTTCAGAGTTTAGGGTGTTGGACTTTTGGGTTTGGCTTTGTTTTTCTTTTTGTTGGGCATAGGTTTGGGCAGAGTGAGGCTTCCTCGTAAGGTTGTGATTTGTGATGGGAATGTAGATCAGAGTCACTAGGAAGCTTGTAGTGACTGGAAATAGTCATTGTAATGAAATGACGATGATGATCCTGGCGATGATGGTGGTGACGGTGTGTTGATGATATACTGTCTACAGCAGTAATTGTTAACATACAAAGACCCTTATGATCGCGGCCGCATGAATCATCGATGTTGTTGAATCGTTCGTCGTCGTCGTAGTTGCATTCGTGGCTGTATGACTGTATGATTGTTGAGTTTTCTTCTAGCGAAAACAACGGCTGTTGCTGTAGATGCTCTTCCACCCCTTTGAAGTGCAGCCCTAGCAGACGAAACTTTCCGGACGAAGGATTGGGACTTCACACAGAACCACGCAGCTGGGAGTAGGCCAAATCCCATAATTTCAAAGACTCATTTTTGCCCTCATCCCACAATACCGTAAACCCTGCCGTCCCACCCTAAACCCTAAACTCTGAACCCTAAACCCTAAATCAGCACAAGACGGGCCCTAAACCCTAAACCCCAAAAGGGTTTAGGGTTCCGGGTAATCCTCAAGCCATTCAGCTCTAGAGCGGTCAACAGCCGCATCCCCAATCCCCGAAAATCGTGATCTAAGCTCTATAGGGTGTGGGGTTTAGGGTTTGGGGCTTAGGGTTTGGGGTTCGGCGTTTAGGGTCTAGGGTTTGGGGTTTAGGGTTCCAAGTTCTAAGTCCGAACTCCAAGACTCTGCACAAATCTTCCACGGCTTCCGTTTACATCTAAACCCTAAACCCTAAACCCTAAAGCCTAAACCCTAAACCCTAAAGCCTAAACCCTAGACCCTTGCGGAGTTCCTTTTGCTCAGAGCAGGGGGTGCGACTGTCTATCTTCCTACTCATCATAGCGTTCTACAAGCCAGTTACATAATCTGTATTTTTTTATGTGATTATGTATACACACATAGGGGGTTAAGGCTTTCAGGCATTATCTACGGTCCGGCGGGGGAATTAGCCTTTGATGTTCTTGGAAAGCCGCAGCTGTAGGTTGTTCGAAATTCAATCCTCCGAGATCTTGAATTTTATGGTAGTTTTTGTAACAAGACTCATATAGGTGACCCCAATCGTCCACGGACACCAGAACCAATCGGCCTGGAAGCACGCTTTATGGTACAGGTAGCTCTGCAGCTGTTTCGAAGTGCGCAGCCGCGGGCCTAGCATGAGTAGGGACATGGACATCCCTAAACCCTAAACCCTAAACCCTAGGCCCTATCCTCCGAACCTTCTAGTTGGTCGCTGTCGGAAGCGTCCCTTCTGCTAGCTCTCTGCTCAACATCCCTCTTTCGTCATAAAGACTATACGACAGCATACGGCAAAACGCTGCTGAAATTGTCAAGGCCCCCTAGGCTTCCAGGGACCTTATTATTGGGTCCTTAAGGGGTCTAGGGCCCTAACTATAAGGTCCCTGGAAGCATTGGGGCCCCAATATCAGGAACCCAGACTTGCTCCCTCCTCCTTCATCACTGACCTGAACCCACAAAAAGTTCCGAGATTACGAAAGTCCCTAAGTCGCTTTGCTTGGCCCCAACTACCCAGAGAGCCCTATACTTCTTAACTAAGGATTATACCTTCAGTCATAATATTCAGCCCGTTCTACTTGAAAAGGTATATTCCTTAATTAAGGGATATTGGGATCTCTGGGTGGTTGGGGAGGATCTTCAGCTCTCTCGAGCTACGTTTCGTGGTGGAAGAGGAGTAGATAGGCCGCATGAATACGATAGGGGTCGGGAAAGTTTGCCGATATTGGTCCTTCAGGGTTCCCTTTTGGAACTCTCCGATAAACTAGCCCCCCCCCCCCCCCCCNNCTATTCGAATTATTAAGGCCCATATCTTACCACTTGTTCAGGCCCCTGCAGTACTCAATCTCAAGGCGATCTCTCCATGAAATCGAGCTGGAGCGACTTCTGTGAGGAGGAGGGCGAGGCAGGCCTTGCTGTGGCCAAGATCTCGTTCACATGCCAGGGGTGCACGCAGAGTCGCAAGCATGACAGTGCTTGCCTTCTTCAAGAATCCTTTGGCAAGCTCAAGAGCCGGTCAGAGTACTTACGGCACGGCCACTGGCAGATTGGTGCTCACGAAAGCAGAGGGGCGGCTCTGACATGGGTGGCGAGAGCTGTGGGAGATCAACAATCTGAGAGGCTGGCTTTGGAAACCATCCAGGCGAACTTTGCCAAGGACAAGAAGAAGCTTGAAACCGTGCTTCGCCGTTTCGAACAGAAGCGTGCTCGCATCGAAGGCTACGCTAACCGCATCGCCAACCAAGTTGTGCTGGAGCTCCTTCAGTTCCTCGAGCTGGGCCGGCAGCTGCACTGGTTGGTCTTTCGGAGGTCGGGCTTACATGACACGAGCTGCGTACCAACAAGCGACCCGGCTGTGTGACACAAAATCCATGTCCTTCGGCGAAAGATGGACGAGAGAAGCCATTAGAGTAGCAAATCGTAGCGAACATTAGCGAACATAACCATCACATCATCATCTAATACTGCAAAACGGAGGACTCATGAACGCAACGAGCCTGCACGTCAAGCCATAGCAGTGCTGATACTGGGGGCAGCGACAAGTAAGCACGACCGCAATTTAGCATCAGATCACGGATATAGCTGTCAACGACAACCATAGTGACAATAGTAGTCTCAACAATATTCCTTATACAGTTGCAGGACTACTCCCCAAAAGTGCACACTCAGTAAACTATGGTACACCCGCCGAAACAATCACAATGACCATAGCAACGAACAACAAGACAATGAAGAAGAAGACTAACTAGACAGACAAAGTCCCCTGGTAGAGTCTGCAACCCTAAACCCAGTAGTGCCTCAGAGCTTCCCATAAACCCCAAACCCTATCAACCCTAAACCCTAGCAACCCGAAACCCTATCAACCCTAAACCCGAAAGCCAATCAACCCTAAACCCTATCAGCCCTCAACCCTGTCAACCCTAAACCCTATCCACCCTAAACCCTCTCAACCCTAAACTCGTAGACCCCGAAACCCCTAAACCCCTAAACCCCTAAACCCTAAACCCTATCAACCCTAAACCCGAAACCCGAAACCCTATCAACCCTAAGCCCGAAACCCAATCAACCCTAAACCCTATCAGCCCTACAGCCGAAACCCTAAGCCCTAGTAAACCCGAAACCCTTATACAAAAAGTTTTCCCAGGGAGTCTCGGGCCGCCTTGGATGCCGAGATCTACACCTCGGCCATCCAGTCCTGCGGCGCAGGACCCTGGCTTGGGGTTTAGGGTTCAGGGTTTAGGGGTTAGGGTCTAGGCTCTAGGGTTTAGGCGGCTTTAGGGTTTTTAGGGTTTAGGCTTTGCAGCATGTCTTGGCGGGTGTTTCGGATTCTGATTTTTGTGGAGTACTTCACTAGACCCTAAACCCTATAAACCCTAAACCCATTCTAGGGCATCTAGGGTTTAGGGGTTTACGGTATACGGCATTGGAGTCAGGGATCTAGATGGAGAATCTGGGGCTTGAGGGCTTTATGGAATTTGTTGGTTAGACCTTTTTTGTTTAGGCGCAGGGTTTCGAGGTTTACGTGGGCTTTCAGCTTTAGGCATGCCGGTTTAGGTGGATAGGCAGTAAGAGTTAGCCGCCTAAACCCCAAACCCCAACTATCCTTCTCAGATTTTCGGGGTATGGGTTCTTAGTTGCGCAGTCCGAAAAACCCTGCCTATGCAGTCTAAACGGGTCCTCCAAGGAATCCTCAAACCCTAAACCCTCAACTGTAAACTTGGTTCTTGTTAGGGGATTTTACTTAAGTTACCATAATGGGGATCTATAGTAAATACTATGGTTTCTTTATGATGGTAGCTGAAATAAAATCCCCTAGCAAGAACCCAGTAAACCCTCCAAGGAATCCTCAAAACCAATGGGTTTGGTCAGGACAGCAGTGGCAAGCTGCTCTCGGCTTGTACGACGACATGGAGGTGCTGCGCAGGGCCGTGGTAACCAAAATCCCGTGTTACATACATATACAGATATATAATATGCGAATGTGTATATGCATATGTATATGTATATATACGTATATATATATATGTATACAGATGTGT